>CAHIKZ030000981.1:757500-917500 GCA_903632075.3 Acanthosepion pharaonis | reverse complement strand
AAAGAATAAAAAATTTTAAAGACTAAAAACCGAAATGAAATTTTGATAGTTTAAGATTTTTAATTTTAACTTACATTGGGTAGGATTTTTGAACTACAGTTCTTGTAGTTTCCAATCCAGAGTTCCAAATTGAAATACTGGAAACATTATCTGTTTTATATAGACATTTTAAAGTCTTGTGTGTTTTATTTTGTAGTGTCTCTTTTCAATGTTCTTTTATTCTATATTAAAAAAAAAAAAAAAATCACCAAAAAAACAGCCTTGTTCTTTGAAGCCCTACTCCCAGATTAATGATGTAATTACTCAATAAATTCTCCAACGACCACAAGGTTAACTTTTTTACTGTCTGTTATTGAAATCAATAACTGTATTTATAACTTAAAAATTGTACTCAGAGAATTGGGAATGAATAAAATTAGTTTCTCCTAGCCAATATAATCTGTGACAATAGTTTCACCTGCTTAAAAAAAAAGAAAATCCTGGTTGGACGTGTGCCCAGAGGAAGGATTTTGTAAAAAAAATTAAAAAGCTATAATCGCCATTTTTTTAAGTTAATCTTTTCTTTTTTAATTTAAGAATTATGAAGTATTTTATAAAAAATAATGTTCGCATTCATTATGTAATTAAAAGATAAACAGATAAAATAAAAAAAATAAACACTTGTACAAAAAAAAAGTTCCTAGTGATAAGTAAATTATAATTTAAACTTGTACCGCATAAGTTTTGCTATGTATTATAACAGTTAGAAACTTAAAATATCCTTCATTCACATATTTTGAGGCAAAAAAAGCATCTTTTTTTCACATTTATCTACAAAAATACAAGATATCAAACGTTCGACTATTAATTTCTCCATTCCAGTATTCATTCATAATCTTTTTTATTACCAAAAGATTCTTGAAAATAAATGCCTCTTTTTTTTATGAGGACTGTTTTTCGCATATTTAACTTTTAGAAGCTAAAATGTTCTTGGGCGGGGATGGGGGGAGATTTGATTTATTTTGAAAATTAGTAGCAGAGATAAGTACAGTTCAGCTCAATTGCATTGTCATCATAGATTGAAACCAAGAAAAGACAGTCTGTCTTGTTCACATTTCCAACAAAAATTGAAGGGGTTTTGTTTGAGATGTTCCACAACACACACACTCTCTACTAGCACCATGGATGATTATTAAAATAAAACATTGTTAATGTTACTGCAGTTGAGTTTTCCTCACTGTCTCAAAGACCAACTATCTTAAATTATTTTAATTAAGAAATGGGGATAAACATTTCAATGTTGAATTTTTTTTTTTTTTTGTTAGTGATACGAATGGAGAAAAAAAATGTCCCAAAAATCAACACATATATTTCAAAAAAAGGGAGAAAAGTCGGACAAAATTTTTTTATTTATAAACAAGTACTGTAGTGTAAACTAAACACGTGTATTATTCCGAAATGGCTTTAAGAGTAAATTATTATGTGAACCAATACATGCATAAACTGAAACTAAACACTAGTAAAAAGCCGTATAATTCAGAGCTCTTTAAATTGATGAATGTTTCACTGAAGAAGAGTAAGACTAACAGTGAATGAAATATTATTTTTTTCATACTTAAAAAAAATAAAAAGTAACACAACGTAAGAATTTTACTAAACTAGGAAAATTCTGAGATTTTCTTACCACGATGGTAGGTTTGACTAAAAAAGTGCAGTTCTCACACGCGCATGTGGGTCGCGAAAAGTTTCTCTAGCTAGCTATCTGCTAGAGCCCTTTCTACACTTAACTTTTTGGAATTGACCCTGACTTTCCCCAAAGAAGAGCAATGAGGGAAATTAAGTACTAGGGACATCCCTGGCCTCAAATGACCAAGAGAACAGATACTCCACTCTGATCCCAGCCTATTCGGTGAGAGGTTGTAAAAACTAACTCCCTCTTTTTTCTTTTCTATTTCTCACTTTTCTCTACGTTTCAGGATTTCCGGAAATTTTAATAAAATTAATTACTACTACAATACGCCTCCTATCAATAGACATATTACAAAGATACACATACAGTTGTACACTGTTCAGTTAGTTACACATACATTGTCATACATGCGCATACACGTTTTACATAAAATTATTTTTGCGGAAAGAAAACTAACAAAAAATTTTTCTTAAAGAAAAACTTAGAACAAATAAAAACGTACATGTCAGAAACTTTTTGTTTTGTTTTTAGTGCAGGTGTCCTAAAACACTAGTACTAGTACAGAAAATGGATTCCATGATACGAGTTCAAATTCAAATAGTGACAGTTTCTGCTCACTTCACATTTTAAATATCCTTCACTTGGGAAATGCATGAGTCCATCTCTTCCTCTCCTCCACCTCTAAGCTATGGATAAAAATTAAAAATAAAATTGTAAGGTAAATTGAGCTCTCTGAGCCTTGGAATGGCAACCAGTATGAGAGAAAAATAAACTGAATTTAAAAAAAAAAAAATAAAAAGTAAAGGAGAAGCCAATAGGAACCACTATCCTTTCCAAAAAATTTTGGAAGAAACCGTGAAGAGCTATGATCGCCCACGTAGAAGTCATGAGAAAAGACTTATTCTTTTACTTCCAGAATATTAAAAAAAAAAAAAAAAAAAAAAGTATCAAGTGGCAATCAGTCTTAATTTGCCTGGAGTTCGTTGCCAACATTACGTGTTTCTTTTTTTGTTTTTTTAATTGTATTTATTGAAAAACTAAAAAAAAAAAAACAGTTTAAAAAACCAAATTTAGAGACGTGATTAGTTAAAGTAAACAAAAAAAAAACAAAAATAAAAGTAAATAAAATGAATTAATGAAAATAGAAAAAATAAAAATGCCTTAAATATTTTATTTTTAAAAATGTTCTTTTCTTAAAAAATAAAGAGGAAAATGTACCATGCTCGTTTAAAATTCCAGGTTTTTGTTTACTAAATAAACATTTCGTGTAAGTAAAAGAACGTAGAACGGTCAATTCTAATTTTAGATTAACATTGTAAATTTTTACAATAAGTGTGGCACTAAGCAAGTTAGCAAATATAGAGTATTTCTTAGTCATTGCAGTTTGAAGAAATATTACTATTATTGGTTCAATAGTCATTGGACAACGATTTGAAATGAATGTTTCAGCATTTGATTAAATTCGAATTTAGTTTTCGATATTTATTTCATCAACACTTTTTACACACACACAAAACAAAAATGCCTCATACATACAAAAAAAATAAAACATTAACAAAAATAATTTAATGAAGGTTTTTTTAGATAAATTAAAAAAACCTTAGTGTTGTAAAATAATATTTTGATAACCTTTTTAAAACACCAAAGAAAGGTATCTCTGAGGATCCCAGACATTTAAAAAAAATCTATCGGGGATAACAATAATAATAAAATCCAAAAATTAATTTTTTTTATCTTGACTCGTATTGCGATCCCGCAATTTTTAGCTAAATTTTATGTTTAGCATTATTGTTTCTTTGTATTATATTTTTATTCGTTTATTTTCTTTTTTGATACAAAAAAAATCACCATACCAGCTGGCTAGCAGAAAAAGAAGTACTATGTTGTTTTTTTTTTTTTTTTATCATTCAAGTTAATAATTACTACTATTTTTTTATCGTAAAACACACTGTACAGAAGAAAATTCAATTGCTATATCGCCGGCTGGGTTTCAAGATTTTTGGGTTTTTTTGTTTTTTTTCCATTACTTTTTTGCTTTGTTTTATTTCATTTTTTTTTTTTTTTTTTGCATATATTTTGCAAAATTTAGCAGTTTTAGCTGCATGTATTTTTTTTCTCTATTTCACTTTGATCACTTTAAAATAATTATTCTGTCCTGTTACAATGCAAAAGAAAATAATTATGAACAAAGTATGAATTAAAAATATACTTACAGATGCAATCACAGCCGCAGGGTATATATCAAATACTGACCAGTCATTTTTTTATGTGAAAATTAAAAAGATCTTTGCAATTTTTAAAAAATAGGTAGTTGTTGGTGGTGGTCATTGTTATTCATTTTCGTGTTTACTGATTCTACCAAGAAAAGAAACATTAAAAATGCTTTGTTTGATATTATTAAATTAATTTAAATCTGTTATTAATTGAAGGCTGTCCACTTCTAATCATTATTTTTAAGCTCTTTCACTGAGAAAAACAAATAATAACCATTGTTGTTAATGAATTGTTTTTCTGTTTTTTAGTGTTTAATAATCGCCAACAACTGCTAACAACACTAGGTCGGTGTCGACACAAAAACATCGCTTACATTATCTTTTATTTTTTTTTCTTTCTGTTTGTTCAAAAATGAAACAAACCTTTCTCCAGAAATAAATGGCACTGACACTAAGAAGCTCCTAAGTGACATCATTCCTTCCACCTCAGTTGCATTATCATTCCCACAACTCTTATCGTCGTCGTCGTCAAAGCAAAGATTCAAACCTCTTTCTTTCTTTCTTTTTTCCTTATCGCCCTCATTCATCAGCCGTGTGCGAACGTTCCTTAAAATGAATGAATGAGGCAAGAAGAAAAGGGATGTAGCAGCCCACAACAACGGCATCCACCCCGTAGTTTGTCAGTCAGTCAGTCAGTCAGTCGTCAGCAAAGGAAAGAAAAGAAAAAGAAATTAAATTGTTACTGCAACAAGTAAAGGGGAGTAACTCGCTCATATTTCTACTTTCACTTTCAATGTCCAGGAAAGAAAGTTTTTAACAAAGCTAGAGTTAATTTCACTTTCTAATACACTTAGTTCGACTGAGTTGCTTCATTCTTTTTCATCACATCCACTTTTAACTAAATAATTAGTTAACACAAAGAGATGCAGATGCCTACTTATAGAATGTTTGTCTGATTAATAATTTTCATCCTGCAGATTAATTCGTCAGTTTAATTATTGAAGTGAATTGTAGTCTTGAATTATATGACTGACCAAAACGTGCGGTCCTGTGTCACGCTGAATTAGACTATCCACACACGCCCGTGCGCACAGACATACACAAAGAAACGTCTAATAAACATGATTTTTTTTTTTTTTAGTAAGCTAATCTCATAAATATTAAATATTCTAGTTTGAGTTTGAGATCCTCACCGGCGTGGCCTTAAGAAATATATCTTTGTCCCACACAGAGATTTGGGGCTATCAGCCATAATGGTTAGCAAATTATTTAATTCATTAGTGAATTGATTCCTCGATGCCATAAGTCACTCCCCACTCCCATCGCTTTGTGTCGGACTAAACAATGCTTATAAACTATATAACACTAGTGATTAGTAACGGGCGGTTACTAACAGTACATGGCTCGTTCTGTGGCAGGTTCAGCACGAGAATCTCCACATAAGACGACTTTCAAAGTAAGTTTGTCAGCAAGCTAATTTACTTGACTAAGCTTCGTTTAGTGAGTGATGATCAGTACGATCTGTGGATGTCCCATTACTGTAGCCTTGTGCCAGAAGCGTAGCTCAGTAAATAACAATAACTACATGTACATTAGCGAGTGAGCAACAAAAAGATTTATTAATTTTCGAAAGGATTGAAATAGATTTTTTTTTCTTTTTACACTCAATTTTTTTATCGATTGTGTGAAAGTGGATTATTTCCAAAGTGTACTGTAGTAATGTCTTTTTTTACTTACTCAAATTAAGACAATTTTTCAGTTTCTCTTTTTCTTTTAAAAGGAATAGTTGTCATTTCAATAAACGCAAAAAAAAAAAAAAAAAACTAAAATTTCTTAGCTTTTTTTTTTTTGTTGTTTGAACGACAAACCGTAAAATTAGGTTTCGGTTTTTTATTTGTTGAAGATATCAGAGCTACATGTCCCAGTTCGTAGTTAACATTTACTAGTAAGCTTATAATAACCATTAAATAACTAATAATAAATGTTTGTAGTATAACACTAACAGAAACACTGCAAAGTCAACAAAAAATCGGAATTAGACGAAATATCGTGTTTTAAGCCTGAAAGAAAACTATTTTTTTTACCTTCTGGTGTGTGTCTAATGACGGTCGATTGATTGTTTACTTTTAGTGCTTTTGAGAAATAATGATACATACTTCTTTAAAATAATTAAAATATATTTGCTTTGTACACTGGCCAAAAAGAAAATCTTCTATTTGCACCCGAAGAACTCTAGGATGTTGCCTATTGACGTCCCTTTCCATGAAACGGCACAATAAATTACTGTTTAAAAAAAAAATTAATCATATTTAGAAATATTATGAATAATGTGTTATAAATTAGTTTTCTTTCAGGTACCTCCAAATATTCGTTAAAAAAAAGAATACATGATGAAAAAATCTCCCAAAACCATAATAAAAATTAACTTTCTTTTTATCGTAAAAATCTTTGTCATTATTAAAACAAAAGGAAAGATCAACGGATTTTTTTAAGTCAATTTTTTTTTTTCTTCTGGAAATTGTAGTTATTTTTTTCCGCGTCAAAGCGGATAAAAAAAAAAAAAATTGATTTGGAAATTCTTTCAAAAATCAGATAATTGAATTAATTTTCATAACTTGAATGAAATTATTTTTGAAACGTTTCGTTTTTTTAAATAAAATGTTTTAAGCATATTTAGAATAACTTTTTAAAAATGTAATTCACCTTTAAAGTTTAGTAAAAAAAAAAATTTTCATCTTAAAAAATGATTTTATTTTTTATTTAAAATTTAAGTAAATTTAATTTTATGAGATTGTTTGAGCATTCAAGTTTTGCTGTCTTGAGGCAGCATCTTGCATTTTTTTAATTGCTAATTTTTTTAATCTCGACTAAGGCCTCTCAAAAGGGGACATGACAATTTTTGTGATTCCTATGTAAGGGTGGGATTCTCACTTTATAACCGACTTTGTGTCATATTCCAACCGAGTGGGCCCGCGAATAAATATTTTTTTTATCCCACGTACGTCTCCATGGTAACGACAAAACACGTTTTTAAATATTTATTAGAGTAATTATTGATCGTTTATTTTACTTTAGTGTTACTGATCGTTGTTAACCAAGTCTGGAAAAAAAAGCAAAAAAAAAAAGCATTATGCTATTTTTAGTCCAACATAACTACTACAACTTCTACTACAAATTCTTTTGGTAAATACTATTTAACTTGGTAATCACTATTAGTGCCGTGGTTAGCGTTTAACAAAATTGTTGATAACTTGTCCAGTCCACCAGACTTCATCCATTTCTCACATGTGGCCTTCGACTAGTCACTAAGCTTATTAAATTCGATCCCACTAAGTACTTAGCTTCTTTTTTAATGTTTACTGCCAAACTCAACTTAACATTTTAAAAAATATGAAAAAAGCAGGTTGATGTTTTTGTTAATGGAGTCAAAAAAACACTGAAATCCGAAAAGTGGAGAAAAAAACAGAGAAAAAAAAAGCATTGATCATTGTAGTGATATGTAAATGACTGCCTACTAATTAGCGTACCTAAGACATAGAGCCTATAAGTGCCCAAGCAGTAAAGGTGGAGCAGCTCTCTGTATGCAAGATAAATGACTATCGCTGGACTGATAAATTACAAAGGAAATCACACTTCATAAGCCATTGATATAAAGAGAATAGTCCAAAGAAAACTGATTTCAAACCAACATAAAATGTGCTCTTTAATCTCATGTTCGGACCCACTGTACAACAAATAAACCATTGTACTGGTTGATCTGCTGAGCTAGACAATACCTGATCAGTAAACGAAACAGGAACAAATTTATCCCTGATAAATGATTAACCCTATCTAATCCTAGATTCTAAAACACTTCTTTTTTTTCTGGACATTATTCATTATTAAATCTCTCAACTGATTAAGCAAACTATATACAATAAGGCATTTTAATACAAATTTTCAAGTGCTATTATTAGTTTTGCATCCCAACTGCAAAACACCAATGAAAATAAAATATGGTATAATTCTGCTTATTAAAATTTGCATTATGACATTGACCACCTGGAAACTATCATGTTTTCAACTAAGAAAATCGACATCAATAAAGTTGTTTTCAGTTCAATGCAAATTCAAGAATCAGTAATATTAAACAGGATATAAATCCATGGCGAATAGATACCAAAAACTGATAAAATTTTGAATCTTCGATTCCTCATAAACTCTGCAAAGTAATCATCTATCATATCCTGATTTGTTGGTCTATGAATTACTTTTCTTTTTCTTTTGCATCTTTGCCAGAGCTTCCATGCAATTTGTGGTTGCACCTTTGTTTGGGGCTGCAAGAGTATAACAACGTCATGGTTTCATTCATTTAACCATGCAGCATTTTTAAGTCATGTCCCTTCAGAACATAGACAATCATCACTCTCCACAGCTTTCTTTTCTTTATTGTCTGTGAATTGTCATAACTTCTTGGGGAAATATAATGGAGTGTTTTTTGCCTTCACCACAGTCTGAAATTCAGTTTTCCTTCTCTTAGATTAGTTGCCAATCTAAGGCTAGGGATTCCAGTATACCTTGCTGTTTAACCAATAGTGAGGAGATGGATTAATGTATTTCTCAAGTGAATTATGACAAAAGCGAATGCAACAGGCTGACCCAGAATTTGAACTGGGCTTGCCGATTCTATTTTTTGTGCTGACGTCCACTACATTAACTTCATGTCCTTAACAGGGTTAGGGTTTTTTTGGGTTTTTTTTTTCTGTAAAGTGATTTACTTTAAACATAAGACAGAAAATGTGACACTGAAATCCAAAGATGCATTGGAATAGTGAATAATGCTTTTCAAAAGCTAAGCAAAGTATTAAGAAACAGAAAAATTTGTTATAAAGAAAGCAATACTGAACATTTACATAATATCAGTCCTCCTATATGGCAGTGAATGCTGTACAAACTCCTCACAGATGAAGAATAGACTTGAAGTAAAAGAAACATGATTCTGCAGAAGGATGCTGAGAATACAAGTTTTAAAGAAAATGGAAACAACAAAGACACTTGTGACACTGAGGCAGTGGTTAAACATTAATTCTAAGCAGGAAAAGAGAAGGGTTAACCCAAAATGAAATATAGGCTGGAAAATAGAGTGGAGACATTTTCCTTGGTAAGAATGGGATATCTGGATTTCTTCTCTCCTAAAAGTTTATTTTTCTTATCCATCAAGAAGCTGGCATGCTGTCAAAAACAGATTCAAAGAAATGGCTTTATCTCTCTCTTTAGAAATTAGGAAAAAACTTATTTTTTTGTTGACAAAAACAGAACAAACCCTTTTTCTTAGGGTTGAAGTTATGAAAATTAATCATGTCAACAAGCTGATTTGGTTTGAGTTTTCACTGAGACACCGACCAGCCCAGAGATGGAAAACAGGTTCTTTGTTGAGAATTTAGGCAAATATATTTTCCTTGATGAGAACGGATTGGGAAATAATTTTTATCTCTCGTTTGTAAGGTTAAATGAGAACAAATTTCTCTTAACGTGTCAGATGTAATGTAATTAAGGTGACTACTCCCAAAGAATGTGAGACTATGATGACATTTGATCATCTTCTGCTCTGAGATCATGAACACAATGTCGGCAGAGACAGTGTGGATTGAAGCATTCAGCAACCAACAACCAGCTTGAACCAGTGTTAGCATTGACCAGTACAGAGTTAGCACATGGTTAATGTGTTGTCCTAAGACCCTGAGGACCAGACCACTAAATGTGGTTATACCACCCGATGTAGGCGACAGTGAAAAGTGTTACATTATTTGGTGCCAGTGACTAAGAATGTGACCCTGTTGCAAAGGGGTGTTGCATAACACGAGAGAGTTGAAATTTCTAGGGCACATAATGAAGAAAGATGGCTTAGAAAATTTGATACTCACATGATATTGAAGGAATGGGGGACAGAAGAAAACAACACATAACTAGCAAGCTTGAGTAAATAGATGGTGGAACAAGGTTTAGGAGAGATAAGACAAAATTTATTAAGAGCTACAAAGGACAGGAAATTGTGGAGAGCCATGATCACCAGCATCTCGAAGGAAGATGGTAACAATAAGTTAAAAAAAAAAAAGTAATTAAAAAAAGTTACAAAAGTGATGGTTTAAAACTTTAAAATTCCACTTTATTCTGTTAAACTAAAAAAAAAACAAAAAAAACTCCATTATTTCTGTGAAGATCCAGTATTTTTTTTTTTTTAGTTTTCATCTTTGTGTTTCTTTAAATTTTACAATCCTTTTTCTCATTAACTCTTAAGAAAGTGGACTCTGGGGACAACAGCTTTCTAGGGCAGCTGGCAATAAAAACTAAATAGTTATTACATGAATTACTGAAAGCAGTGTGTGATATGAATGAAAGAGGAAGTAGAAGGAAATGAAAATTATGAGGATAAGGAGGATAGATAATGCTTGATCCTTGACTAGAAGCGGTTAAGATGGTAGTGTTTGAGAAAGCATCCATTCAGGAGCCTGCTCTACAAAGTACCATTTCTTGGGAGTGGGGGCACTGTCTACATTGAAATTCCTCCTAACAATTAGAATTTATTTTATTCCTGCTTGCATTCTTAGTTGAAAAAAAAAAAAACGAACAATTTAACCATGTATAAACAAAATCTAAAAATCTTTCAATTAGCGACAAAAATGCTATCATTAAATATCAGCAAACATGGTCCCCAAAGATTTAATTGCAGAATTAACTGAATGGGCTCAGATTTGTAAATTTTCTTTCTTTTTGCTTGGAACCATTCTTTCAGATAAGTACTGATTATCTAAAAAGCTCAAAATGAATTGTGCCTTTCCCAAAAATCATTAGACCAGAAAAGATGATAAGAATCAACTTCAGTTGAAAATCGAACTCTATTTTTTTGAATTGCATACCCCCCTCCTGCAATTCACAACCACCAACTACACGCATTCAAAACTATTTTACTTATTTTTCCTGGTCTCCTCAAATCAAATTAGTATTGATTCTTCATAACAATGGGGAAAACACTCAGCTTAGATATTGATTTTATTTTTATGATGAAATTATTATTTTGCCTAGATCAAAATATATGACTCTCTCAACTACACTTCATCACCTCCCCTACCAAAGAAAAAAAAACTGTTTCAAAACTCTTAGATAAAAAAATGTGCCAAAGTCTTTTACTATTATTTACAACTACAAAGTAAATTAATGTTTGTTTTTTTTTTTTGTTTTTTTCATGCAGCCTCTGGGGGGGATGGTTAACTAAGAATAGGAAATAATTCATGGAATGTTGCGTTCTAACAACCGCGAAACGGCGCGCTATACAACATTGACCACGGAAATTTGTTGGTGTTTGTCCAACACTAAAAATACAAATAAACCTTTTGAACTAAAATACAATTATCATTAATCGTTATTATTGATAATTTCTCGTTTTGTTTGACCAACCGTTGGTGGGGTGAGAAAGAAGCGTTAAAAAACACAGTTAACAACACAAAGTAGTAGTGTACGCGAGATCAATTCGAACACACGTACACAATTGTTAATTCCTTACTTGCTAGGAAGACTTGCGGACTTCAATCAAAGGTTTTAAAAACTGGCTGCAAGACAATCCAAAGATTTTTTTTTATCTCTACCAAAATAAATATAAAAAAATAAACATTTTTTGTTTACAGCCAGTTCGATCTTTACTGTGTGCCTATTTGTAACCTCACGTCGAACTTAGTTAAACGAAATTACAACCCGGCTAAAAAGATAAAAATTAAGCTGTCATAAGTTACTCGTGAGTTCGATCCGCATTAGATGCCTTCTGCTTGTAGCCTTGTGTCAGGTCTAAAACTTCAAATGTGTCGTTTTCGTTAGGATTTATTTTAAAATAAATGCTTATGTAGTTATGTATAATAAATTTATTAAAAAAAAAAAAATGGGAGTTTTATTTTTACGTCGATGACACACTTTGAAAACGATCACTACTGGTTCCAAGCAACCAACCAAACAGTTTTTGCATTTTAAGAAGCACAATAATATCACGACAGCCTTTTACTTTCTTTTTTTCTTTTTTTTTTTTTCCTGTATATTTTAATTTTATAATTTCATCAGTTCTTAACGAGTTCATTTGTGAATTCAGATTTTCTTCTTTCCGACATTAGAAAATTAAAAAAAAAAAAAAAAAAATGATTGTCCACCAAAAGTTTTAAAGTGCCTTCGAAATTTGTTTCAATATTTTTTTCGTTGCAAAAAAATTAGTAGGCAGAGATCAAGTCTTCGTTTGTTATTCGTTGTCTTTCTTGTAATGTACAACCGACTTACAACTAATCGACTACTTTTCTCTTTCTTTTACTAGCCACCCCTTCGGATCAATACTTGTTTTTTTTTGTTTTTGTTTTTTTCCTGAAGAACTGTTTCAGTAGAAAAAGAAAAAAAAAGGGAAATACTCTTCTTGCCTTGACCTTTTGTTTCGGTGCCACATAAACATCTAACTGAAATCGTAATAATAGTTACACACAGATTGCTTTGTTTTTTCGTAATGCAATTTTTGTATGATTATTAATATGAAAGATTTTGACCAAGGCCGAGGTATATTGGCTTGTACATTTCGAACAGGGAAGTTATCAATTCCAAATATAAATCAATAGCTTTATCAGATGAGCCACAATGTCTACTTCACTTCAACGTGTCTGGTTTCTTCTCTCTTTTACTCACGTTATGCAACATTAGGAAAACATTCATTCATTAAAGAAAAGAAAAGAAAAACTAAAATACGTTTTTACTGTTAGTGTTAAATATTTTGGTTTTAAAAGTGTGTGTGCGAGAGGGAGAGAAAAAGTCGGCAATGTGTATGCATTCGTGTATGAACAGATAGATAAAAAAAAAGTTCAATAATTTTAATTTAATTAATAATTTTATCTTTTTTTTTTGTTCTGTGTGCCTATCGTTAAAAAATAAAAATAAACGGGTTATTATTTTACCCAGTCTTTTTTTTTTTTTTTTTTTTTAAACCTTGTTGCATTTTGAAATTTTCCCATAAACCAAGCACAGGTCCGCCTCCCTCTTTTTTTACTTTTTTTTAAAGTTTTTTTTTGTATATAAGCGAAAAAAAAAAAGCTTACTGAAATTAAAACGATTTTTGTCCTGTTTTTTTTTGTTTTTTTTTAATATGTACAAAAAAATATTAAAACCCTTATATTAAAGAGTCAAAATATACTTTTTTAACAGTACACTTTTTAAAATACTTTGCGATACATAACCAGTCCTTTTACTTTTTTTTTTTACTTGAACATCTCACCATCCGCAGAGGATCGCCAGCTGTAGTTTCACTTACGACGTGGTTCATGACGCAATAAACAAAAAAAAAAAACTCTTATTAAATTAGATTTTACAAAATCTATTTCAAAGATTTATTTTAAACAAACGATAAAGATATAGTATTTTAAAAAAATAAAATAAAAGAATCAATTTGAATGTCTGAGTCATGAAATCTGGAAGGGAGCTCAAAATACTGTCAACGAAATGCTTTTTTGTCCAATTTATTTCATTTTTACTTTTATTTTGCAGCATAATTTATTTTAAATATATTTCTTATTGGGGGAAGAATCGCGTTTCCTCAGTCTTCAAAGTAGCTTTTTATGACATACCTTGATGATTCGCTATTATCTACAGACTTACCATCCATTAACATATCTGAGTTCCTGTTAGTGTTATGTTATCTATATTTTAAGCTTTCAAAAAAAGAAAAAAAAAGTTTTGTTTATTTGCTTTCCAACCAGGGCAAAATGTGAGACAGGGTCATTAATGTAGGTTCCCACAATTTCTGTGTGGTTAAGCTTAAAGATAAGAATTATCAGGTTCCTTCTGCCTTGCATTTTGGCACTCTAAGCATCAGGGAATGTTCTGATCACAGTCTGTTTAATGCAATGGGGAGGTGTAGTCCGAGAGAGTGAGTCCCCTGGAACAAGGCCATCAGAATGTAGACATTTTTTTTCTATCAGTTTTCACATAGCTAAAATTGTCAACCATAAAACAGACTCCACATTTACTTGAAGAAAAACGGAAGAAAATACTGTTTTGCAATTTTTCATTTTCTAACATATTTTAAAAAATAAATAAATCTAAGATAAAAAAAAAATTAAGACCAACATACTTATATTATTTACACTGTTTATATTGTTTGGACTGTTGTCCTCATCAATGTTGTCATATTCATAATGCTTCAGCCTTCTTCAGATGATTGGAATTTTGAACTGAACCCTTTATTTCATCCACTGGGGTAGATTGTTCTATTTCCAGGTGCCATGCCACTTCTGGATGTTTCAGTTATTTCCCTTTTGTAACTCAATACTCATGGCCCAGTGGATAAAAGCTTTGGTTGAAGTAATCCAGTGACTTGACCCAAAGAGTTGAAAGTTCAATACTTGGCCACAGCAAAGGTGAGCAAAAACTTGGATTTGTGGAGGAAATAAGACTTGGTTTGAAATTCCAATCACCATGAATATGATGACAACAAAGATAAGGACAACAATGTCAATTGTTACAATACCTCATCTCAGAAATATAGACAGATAGTGCCAGCAGTTTTAAATAAGATAAGAAGAAATTAGCAATATGAGGCAGAGAATGTTTCTTTTTTTTTTTTTTTTTTTTTTTTTTTCTCCACCAAGCCCTAATTTTTACAAGCAGTGAGAATTAAGTTAGTCCCTGTCTCACCATAAAACCCTTAATTATCTCTGAATAGGAAGGACTAACACAAAACATTATTTTAGGCCTTTTTCAGTGAGAAAAAAGAAAATTTAACTTTATCTCCATTTTCCTTGTCTTTCCTATTTAGCTTCTCATATGTTAAAATTATGTAGCAAAGAAAACAGTAGCTTACCTCACAAATGAAATACCTACATGTATTACTGCCAAAAATTGTCAAAAAAACCCAGACTTTGTCTCCAGCTCATGATACAATTTTTTTATTTGACCAATTATAAGCATTTCAAGTGTATATAAGCTGTTGTTGAGATATGGTTTTGTTTGTGTGCAATGTAGTATTTGATTCTTTTTAGACCTGCAAAATTTGAACTTGCAAATGTCTTTCTGCTACAGGATAGTAGTAGTTTTTGGTTTGTGAAAAAGATCTTTTTGGTGACTTAAAAATAACACACACAATTAAAATTATTTAAAAACCAACAATAGCCTTTATTCTGTTGCAACAAACCAAATGAAAGAGTTAACATACTTCCCTCTGTTACTCCTGAGATTAAATGGGATTTTCAGAAATAGTTATTGATTTGGAGCTGAATCATTGTCTAGATATGATAGTTAAAAAGCATCTACTCTTGCAATGCTTTTAATCTGCTTTTAACAAGCAAGAAGTTACTGGAAAAACAAGAGGTCATTGGAAATAGTGGGAAAAAATTGTTCTTAAGACATTTTAAATAATAAAATTATTTTTTTGAAACTTGGATGATTTCTACAATTAGAATAATTTTTTTGTGAATAAACTATAGCAGCTCTAAATGCTGTTGTTGCATTTTGCTCAAACAAAAAGCCTTTCAGAAAGAAATTTCTACAAAAATGTAAGTAGACATGTTTTAAAGGTTAAATTACAAAAAATGCATTAATGATTGATCAATTTTATTATTTCATTAAAATTCCAACATTAAAAATCCCAAAACAAATACTGTAAAATTAAAACAAAATAAACAGTGTCTGTTTAACATGACAAGCAATGGACAAATTTCAATTTCTTTTTAATTACATAAGCCACAAATTTTTCAATTATTGTTTGGCTCTTGCATGAAATCCAAAGAAATTAACATTGGCAACAGATTTTTCTTTTTTTAAAATCATAATTTTCTGTGGATATAGCAATCACCTTTTGATAGAATAAATAATTCAAAACATAATCTTTAAAAGCTGCAGTCTTTCAATTTGACCTAAGTGAAGATAAATTAATCTTCTTTTTTTTAAGTTACCATACTATAATCAATGTATTTTGTTCAGTTTTATGAACATAGAATCATTTTTGTTTTTTTGTTTTTGTTTTTTCCAACTTTCATCACTTCAGTTGAAACACATACTAATGTACTACAATTTAAATCTATAACATTCATAAAATGTTATAGACCTAATTTAAAAAAAAAAAAATTGTAACAAGGTAAATTCAGTTAAAGTTAGCATACAAAATACAGCTTTAGCTAAAAACAAAAAGACAAACATTAGCCTATTGGAGTGACACACAAGCATTAGTGATTTAATGTTATTGTGAAAGTGATGGAAAATGGGCCCCTGATTATTCTAGCCTACATAAAGATTTCTAAATTTACTTTTAATACTAAATCTAATTTTGTCACTGTAAATATTTAATATATATTAAAAAGCTTAAGAATGTTACCAGAAACAAATGTGTAACAGCAACTTGCTGAAAAAATATTGTATAGATATGCTGAATATAATGTAGGAAATTTTCAATTATTCATTTGTATTCATAAATGTAACATTTTGCAGTTGTAAAAATTTTTTATAAATAAATTTGAATTTTTTTAAAAGGAACAACACACACATGTATATACGCAATCAAATTTTTCTACATGAAAAATTTAATTTGAATTCTGAAACATTAAATATTTCTTTTTTAATAGATTTAATAAATCTAAGAAACAACAAAAGTCTCACAATGAAATTTTCTGTTTAAATGGTCTAAGAAACAATGAGTCATATTCAATGGAACAACTATAACATTTCATGTTTGGTTTTTATATTAATTTCTCAGGCACACAATTTGCTCAGCCTTCTGTGTTTGTCAGCCTAGGAAAAGTGACATAGAATCTATTCTTGTCCATTCATATTAGAAAGAATTGAAACAATATTGTTTTTGTTTTCTGTCCAATCTCTTATTCTGCTTAGCACCTTAAATGTGAACTTGAAAAAGGGATTATTCTGTTGTTAGAATTTAAAAAAAAAAAAAAAAATTTTTAAAGAAGTAAACACATTATCAATGAAAATCATTGCTTCAAACATTTTTCCTATTGGCCTCAAAAGTAGAATCATACATATACAAAATTCTGATTTTTATATATTTATGATTGTTTAATTTGAATCATACAGTCACTTTCTAAAGTTGTATTCTCAGAAACACATGTTGATTAGACTTCTATCAATAATTTTCAGTTAATCTAATAAAATTTTTGCTAATGTATGTCCACATTTTGAAAATGGATAAAGATGGATTCAAAATAACATCTATTTAGACTCTGTCCTTTCATAGCCATTGTAATGTTGCTCTTTCATTTTTTGGTCATGAATTTAAAATGAGTTTTATAAATTACAGGCACAAAATAATTTGAAGAAATGAATAAAGAATTTGTGAAAGTAGATAACAATAATGATTAAATCAAGGCAATTTCTATCAAGCATATCAGGATATAAAAATGCACAATTATTCACCTTAAAATAGTTGTATTATTTTCAAGAGAACTTGTTAAAATTAAGAACTAAAAGAAAAAAAGGTCAAGTTCTAAAAAAATCAATAATAAATACTTGGAATTTGTGACTTTTGAAGAAAAAAATAAATTATTTCAACTACAAAAAAAAAACAAAAAACAAACATGTTTTTCTAGCCAGTTGCTTTAAACAAAAATATTTTAAGTAATATCAATTTGCTTACAAAATCAGTGGGGGGTACTTATTTAGTTAATATTGTGAAAAAACTGAATATTTTTAATGGGCACTTTTAACAGAAATGAAGTTTACTTATGTATAAAGGACTTTTTTTAAATAAATGCTTAATAACAAATGAAAAGTTGATTCAGTCCAACTTCTCACTAACAACATATGTAAAGACATTAATATAGAATCCTCAAATAATTCTCTTTATAAAAAAAAAAAGACAGCAAAGTAACTTATACTCTTATAATTTATCCAAATTCCTTAATTTATAAACCACCTATCACAGCTGCATTTGTTCAGAAAAATTCAGGTCAAACGAAGTCTTCCTCAAGATGGATTGCTTAAGGAAAATGGAATGGAAAATTTTGAGATGCATGTTCTGTTTTTTGACAAGATTTTTTTTTTCTGTATATGAAAATATTAACATTTCTGCAAGTCTGGAATGAATGTGTGTGGTTTTTTTTTTTTTTTTTTTTTTTAAATGAATTTCATTTACAACCAAAAATAAAATAAAATTTTAGAAAATGATAAACTCAAGAACTATTCCTATATCAACGCCGATATGGATGATATGATTGTGTGATTGGTTGTCTTTGGTTGTAAGTGTGTCCTGGATTAGCAGCATCTGTGTGCGTAAACATCATCATATGTCCATTTCCAGCAGGCGAAGGAGTAGCAGGACCAGTAGGGAAGTTGGCATTCTCATTATCACCAAAACCTTTAATCAGATAAAATATCATTAAATATAATTATACTCGATAATTGGTATTAAGTGTTGTCTTTAAATTTTAAATTATGCATACATTGTGGTGCATACTTATAAGACCTGCTGAACTTTCACATTATGAAGGTTCAATTTAGCTTATTTCGTAAAATATTATGAATTTGTAGATACATGAGAAAATCTTTCTGCAAGTAACTGTTTCAAAAAGTACTTTTTTGGTAGACATAAAATAAAGCTGTTGCAAAATTATAAGACCAGTAAGAAAATGTCAAAGAAATGTTTACTTTTAGTAGCACCTTCCTGGCGATAACCTGGAAAGTTTCTACCAGTCTGCACAAGTCATTGTTTTCTATTGAAGCCACGCATCCTTTATAGACGTTTTTGATTCTTATGTTGAACAGTATTGACACCCACCTTCATATACCTTATGCTGAAGGATACCCCACAGGTTCTCAATTGGATTGAGGTCAGGAGAATGTGGTGGCCAAGTCAGTGTCAATGTTACGGTTCTGAAATCATTGTTGTGCTTTGATGGAATAGAATTTACTGTTGGCACTGGCAATTTCTTCTGCATAAGGAAAGCAGGCAGGCACCAAATAAAAAAAAAATTTTGATCTCCAGCAGCATTAAGCTGAGTGCTGATAAAGGCTTTTAGTGTTTTTTAAAATGGATTAGAAGAATTTTTCATTCAACTTTAGATTCTCAAGGCTAAAAAAAAAGCATGTCTTAAAAAACTTTAAAAGTAACAACAATTGGGCAAAAGAACACATGACATGGAAGGAAGAGAATAGAAGCCTTTGGTGTGATAAGATGAAAAGATCAAATTTGCACAAAGATGGCCTCTGGTGTTCTCTCACCATATGTTCAAGGTAATAAAAGTATAATGATTTTGGCAGTTCATCTGAAAGTTCTTATAAATATGCACCATATTGTAAGTCTTTATTAGTAAGAGAACTTTAAATAGTACTTAAGTTTAGCTATTATTGCCAGGCTTTCTTAATAATTTACCTAAAAGAAACATTTTTATCTTTAAGCTTCTTTCATTCTTGGATCAAATCTATTTGCAAAAATGAACTCCTTTATAATAATGCACAGGTATAACTTTGTATAGAAATCTCTAATGTAAAAACTAGTGGTTATTTAGCTAAGCATAATGCATTCATACATGGGGGTAGCTAATAGGAAAAGTTTACATTTGGACTTGTTATGTCGTGTATCCTGCTAAGTTTTTCTTCCACCTCCGTTCTAGTTGGTGTCCATTTATCATATGAGCTAACTGCTCATATGCAAATTATACTAATTTGCATATCACTACATCTCCCTATAACGGAGGGGCCTTATGCCGCGAGTACTTCTTGTACTTCTTCTTGTGCCCTCCTGAACATCTTCCTTTATCTCACTCCTTTCCCTTGGAGATCTAGATCTATCACATCTTTCCCTATAATCGAATTGTTCCTCTTGCATACTCTGGTCTTCCTCTTCTAACTCATCCCTTTCTACTTCTTCCTCTGCAGTTTCATTCTGCATTAACTCTTCTGTTACATCAATAATGGGCATCTCTGAAGGCATTTCCTCATCCGATTCTTCCCCTTGGGATCTTATTTGGTCAGCATGAGCTAGAACACTGTTCCCATTTTCTTTATTTAATATTGCAGTATTATGTCCTTTCTGCATAATAAATTCGGCTGACTCGGGTTGCATATTCCTATTTCTTTTGTACCACATCTTTTGATTTGTGGCATATGACATAGTCAAAGGGGACCTTAATTGTCTGCCCATTAAGGCAGATGGACTTTCCGGCCTGCCTGCATGTGGAATTGTTCTGTAACTTAATAGTAATCTTGGTAGGAAAGCATCGATTTCCTCCTTCTGTTGCAAGCATGCTTTTATGCCCTTCTTTACCGTCTGGACCATCCTTTCCACTGCCCCATTACTTTGAGGGTGGTAGGGAGGTGTCTTGTAAGGTCTGCATCCTATTTTTCTTAGCCATTCATGCAAATCAGCATCCACAAATTCTGGTGCGTTATCAGTCACCAATGTTCTCGTGTCCCATTCCTCGAAAATATTACTCTTAATATTTGTTTTTCACGGTGGTACTTTTTTTATCAGGTACTCTCACCACTTCAGGCCAACCTGAATATCGTCTACTAATATTAATAATAGTCCTATCCCATTGACATAGGCATGGTCCATGTGTACTCTGCTCCATGGTTCTACTTCTCGGGGCCATACATGTATTTTCTTTTGCTTAAAATTCCTGAGTTCTGTGCATTTTTTGCATCTTTTTACGTAGTCTTCTACGTCTCTTGAGTACCCCGGCCACCAGGCTTCCAATTTTAATCTTCTTTGCGTAGCTGCCACTCCACAATGTATGTCATCGTGTACACTTTTTATAACCTGTCTCCTCTGTGTTTCTGGGGGAACTACCAAGTCTCCATTACATATTATCCCGTTTTCTATAGTCTGTCTATAGTTTCTATGTCTAATTTCTTTGAATGGTCTTTCAGCCATTGAACAATTTCCCCAGCGATTCTGTTTTATCCTCGACATTATTCTATTTAACACTGGGTCATTTTTAGTTTCAGTAGCCATTTTATCTACAGATATTACATCGGTTTCTACAAGGTGCAAGAATGTGTCTTCAAATTCCTCATCGTTTTTGTCCTCCTCTCTATAAAACCTCAATCTAGATAAGGCATCAACGTGCGGTATCGTATTCCCTTTAACATATTCAATGTCAAAGTCGAACGCCATCAGTCTAATCGCCCAACGTAATATTCTGGACGTAACTTTTCGGTAGCTCTTTTCTTGGGTTGAAAATAAATTCCAGTGGTCTATGATCACTTTTCAACAAGAATTTTTTCCCATCAAAACTGTCTTGCTCTGTCGTTGTCCACACTATGGCTAGTGCCTCCCTTTCTATATTCGAATAATTGTGTTCAGTTGTTGTTAATCTCCTCGATAAGTACATTATGGGATGCCCATCTTGTGACAAAATACCAGATATGGACTGCTCACTAGCGTCAGTAGTTAGTTATGTCCTTCTTAGGGTCAAAAATTTGTACTATTGGCTTATTTGCCAGAATCTGTTTTAAGTTTTCAAAGGCTTTCTGTTAGTGTTCTAACCAAATGAATTCCATATTTTTTTTTCTTAACTTAGCAAATGGCTCTGTCAACTCATTATATTTTGGTACATATTTTCTATAAAAATTTACCAAACCTAAGAAGGACTCCAACTCTTTTTTATTTTTTTTGTGTAGCAACTTTTAGAATTTTCTCTATTAGTACTTTATCTGGAGAGATCCTTCCTTTGATATTGAGTAACCCAAAAATGATATTTCATTACTGTTGGTTACACACTTTTTTGTATTTATTGTCATACCAGCGTCTCTCAGCCGTTCAGTATATTTTCAGTTTTTTTCTTTAAATCATCTTCATTTAAATCTCCAACACATATATCGTCTTGATAACAGATGGTATTTTCAACATTTCCTATTACTTTTTCAATAGCTTTTTGAAAAATTGCACTTGCCGTTTTTATGCCATACGGCATTCTTTTCCACCTTAACAGGCTTATAGGTGTGTTTATAGTGGTCACTTCTTTAAAATTTTCATTTATCGGTATTTGGTGGTAAGCTGATTTTAGGTCTATCTTCGAAAATACTTTCATTCCAGCAAGTTTATGTAAAGCTACTTCCACATTCGGAATAGGGTAAGAGTCAGCACAAACTTTATGGTTCACCCCTATTTTATAATCTCCACAAATTCTCAGGTCACCATCTTTTTTTTTCAATACCACAATGGGTGATGCCCATTTACTTCCTCCTGGAGGGCAGGTTCTAATAAGTCTTCCTTTATTAGCTTTTTGCAATTTAGCTATTACCAACTGTAATAAATGCACTGGTATTTTTCTCGCTTCCGTAGTAGGAGGGGGGATTTTAATTTCAAGCTAGCTTCATAGTTTTTTAATTTTCCTGTTTTTTCTATTTCTATCTCATTAATCAACTTCGTTGAATTTATTTTTAACACGTCATTCCCCAGTAGTCCATGCGTTTTTTTCGCAATTTGTAACTATAATGGGTACTATTTCATATTTTTCTTTTTAATTCTATTGAACCTTCAAAGTAACCCATAATTGCTATAATCGAGCCATCAAACTGATGTAGTTGTACATTGGTTTTTTTTTTAAAACAGTTTTTCCCATTTTTCCCACAAATTTCTGGGTACTATTGTGACGTCACTACCTGTGTCGATTTGCATTTAAACAATACAGTCATTGATTTTCACTTTTATTTTTGTATCTCCGTTCTTAGATCCAGTATTTTGTATATTATCCTTTTTACATTAAAAAATCTGTCTATTTTCATCCTCTACTCTTTCCACATTTTTCGTTTTACATACTTCTTTGAAGTGATTTTTTTTTTTAGACACTTTGAACATGTCTTTCCAAAGGCTGGGCATTTTTCTTTTTTCATTTCATGAATTTTTCCACAGTACGCATAATTTTTTCTTTTTTGTTTGTACCGTATATGTTTCAGCCATTATTTCTTCATAGGATTTATTTTTATTTTGGTTGTAGGTATGTATTAATTCCTGCTGTTGTATAAATTCTATACACATATTCAAAGGCATGTTTGTAAGTTGTAACTGTTTCATTAACTTATATCTATGTGCCGAATTATGCATACCTTCAATTAATCTTAGTTGGATTAATTCTTCTTCCGTTGTCTGCTCTCCTGTTCCTAGTTTTTCGAATTCACAGTATTTACTCGCACTTCTTAACCGGTGTAAATATTTTACTATCGGTTCATCCACTTCCTGCTTCATTGCCATAAACTTGGTCCTTTCTGCAATCACCAGTCTTTTCTTTGGCCTCATGTTTCCCTTAATAACCTGACTTATTTCTTCAAAAGTCATTTCTTCTAGTTCTCGAGGGTAAACCATTGTAGCAACCTTCATAATCGCTTCACAACCAGCGGTAGCCATGAACAAGTCGGTGATTTCATTTTCCCCCTCCTCTGTTTTTTTGTTGTCTTTCAACTTTTTACATCTAGCATTAGCAGCAAAGCAACGAATCCACGTGTCTACGTACTCTGGGTCTTCAAGGACCAAAGAGTATCCTATCGGCGACGCCATTGTTATGTCGTGTATCCTGCTAAGTTTTTCTTCCACCTCCGTTCTAGTTGGTATCCATTTATCATATGAGCTACCTGCTCATATGCAAATTATACTAATTTGCATATCACTACAGGACTATTGTCCTGTTGCTATCACATTTCAGGTGTTGGTCAATTCTTCAAGGAATTTTGAACTGAGCCCTTTATTTAATTTAAAGGCTAGTTTGTTTTTGTTCTGTTATCCACATACTGGAATAACTCATTCTTATTTAGTATTGTTCACTCTGTTTCCAGTACTAAATAAGAACTAGACAAGATACCTGTTGAGATATTGTGAGTTTCCCGCGTGTCGGTGTATGAATCGAGACAAACACAGTTGTAGAGGAAAATACTGGTATATTCATAAAAGCAATTAACAATAGAGTGATTAGTAGAACGAAGGTTGGTTAGTACGAAACAATATCCAAAGTCTATAGTCCAACGGTATGTACCGGGTAAGCTTATCTGGACTGCTCACGCTGACTCTCTCTCTCTGAGGCTCCCCCACTCTCTCCAGAGCTGACTTATATAAGAGGGACCAGTCCATTACTAGTTAGAAGGTGGGTGCGCCCCAACAATACCCCTGGACATGGACAACAGAATGAGAACAATCTAACCCCATAGATTAAAGAAAGATTTCAGATTGAAATTGCTTGAAGGTTACCTTGATCAATAGATACCTGAACAAGACTGGATGGCACAGCAACAAAAGGAAGTATGAATTTAGTCAATCATTAATACTCACCAAAATTTGAATAAGGCATTCCAGGTGTTGGTTGCTGAACTGGTGTTTGAGGAGTGTTGACAAAATTTGGAGGGATTTTAAGCTGACCTAAGGGAGACAATCCTGGGTAAACAGTAGGAAGAGTAGATGGTGATGTCATTTGGTTTGAGATGCTATATGACGAATTTGGTTGCAGTGGTGGGGGTGGTGGTGGTTGTTGTTGCTGCTGCTGTGGTGGTAGCTGAGTTGGTAAGAGGTTGGGTGGTGGCACTCCAGTCCATTGACCTCTGTCACTGGGAGCAGTTTGCCCTGAAGAATAACAAATTTCATTGTGAAGTTTTTATATATTAAAATAAAAAAAAGGATTATAAAAGTAATGTTTCTCTTAATATTCACATAAAGAGAAATAAAATACAATTAGGAGATAACATTCAATCATAGAAACAATAAAGATAGTGTATATCAGTTATGTGCCATGCATGATACATGTGTAGGTGATCATGTATCTTAATACATGACTTACGAAACAGATTTTTTCCCACAGTAGGTTACCAGTTGCCATCCAAGGCTATAGAACCCGGTCTGTCCTGCTATTTATCCATAGCTGGGAGGAGGAGAAAAGAGTGTATTAGCACGTAAGTGAATGTAATGGATTCAACTAGAATTTGAACTTGGCTCTCCAATTCCTCAATCCAAGTCGGTATCCATTACTCCACCGTGTAATTAACAACTCATTTCTATAAAGTTAAAAGTATTTATAGATATCAATCTTTTAATTTTAACAATATTTAATGAGGGAATATCTATAATGTATTGACAACGGCCCTTATACTTTCTGGAAAGCCACAATACTATTTTTTTTTCTTTATGAACTGAACTTTTATGAATTTTTACAGAGAAAAAAAAGATCCGAAATTGTATAATTTTTTAGTTTATTTATAAATTCTGGCAGTAATGTCAAATTTCAAATGATCATTTAAAAGATACTTCTAATTACATAATAAATGTAAAATCCTTACAAAATACTCTAAAAAAAATTTTTTTTTTTTTTTTTTTTTAAATCTGATGACAACACATTTTGAAAAATAATCGGACACAAATGAAATAATACTGGGCGGTATTTGCATTACTAAAATATAAATTACTGAAAAAAAAAAAAAAAATGAACACACACATTTCAAAGTTTCATGCATGCATCCCTTTTACTTTATGATCATTGGGTTACAAAAGGGCAAACATATCAACTTATAGTCTTTATTTCATAAACTCCTAAACCATAGGGGCTGCTACACCATCATGTTAGGTGATGCTATTGTGGCTTAAATCAGTGTTTTGTAACCTTTTCCTTGTGGCCTATTTTTGGTTTCAAAAAGATTTCAGGCTTACATCAGCAAAAATAGAAATTCCATGTAACAGGAAATACATTTTATTTACAAAAGCAAAATATGAATCCTGACTAAAACAATTGAAGGAACAAAATTTAAATTCAATTTTAATCACATCAGGTGATAAAATCAAAAACACACATTGCCTGTAAATAAAAAGTTTGATAGATTATAAATAACAAATAGTGGAAATGTAGATTAATGTTGCTGATATAATATAGATAATGCTTTCAAAAATTAAAACAAGATTTTTGTTAATTCTGTCATATTGTAACTCAATAAGTCACATTAAATGCATAAAAAATGCTGGTTTCAAATCAATTTGAAAATGTAATATATTATAAGAAAACATTGAAAACTTTATTTAATTTCTGAATGATTGGCCTTTAAGAATAAAGTAGAGCAGTTTGTGTTTTCAAAATTTTAAGCCAGTGGGGAGGGGGATAGAATTTCAAAGTGCACCTATTTTCCTTAACCCAGCTCCAGGCCCATTTTTAAAACTTCAGTCCCAGCTGTTTGCCTAAGGGCCCATGTTGAAAATTACTGGTTTAAATAGCAAGTATATTTTACAGGGTGGTGTTGCTAGTCTCAATTTGAATTTAGAACTGTTCTTCTCAACTGGCTACTAAGGCTACAAAGCCAAGTCTGCCCCACTATTTAACCTATAGCTGAGGTGAAGAAGGAAGAGATGAATTTGTGCCCCCTTTTCTTTTTTTTAAAGGATATTAGAATAAAGTGAATGCAACAAATTGTTGAAATTTGAACTTTGCTTGCTTCAAAGAAAATAAATAAAAAAAACTTGTTTAAATGTAAAATTCTTATATAAAAAAAAAAGTAATCAGCTATTAAAAATTGACATGATTTCATTTTAGAGATGAAAATGAAAAAAAAATTGTTCGATTTCACTAAAAAAAAAAAAAAAAGCAAGTTTATTTTTCTTTACTGTTAATGGCTTTCTCTCTCAATCCTCTCACAAACATTAATGAGAGGTTCTTGTAATGGAATAAGCATATTCACAGTGACTGTTTCTAATATAAACGAGTTTCTTCACATGATGACTGCCAACTTTTCTCTTTAACAAATGAAGCAGATATTGCACTAATGCTATAGTAATTTCTAAATGTAGAAAATACAACTCATCTTTTCCTAAATATCATCTTCACAAGTTCTTGTTATCAGTACACAGAAATAGAAGAGAGCTTTCACCTGGGGATTCTAGAGATGCAGGCTGGTTCCAAGGAGCCATATAGTCATGTGCAGATTGTTGTGGAGGTGGACTTGAGAAATTAGGGTACACTGGAGGTGGATATGTTTGCCCAGCTGTGGTGGGTTGCTGCACTGGCACAGCTGACTGTTGCTGTTGGCGCATCTGCTGTTGCTGGGCTATTGAGTAAATACCTGGATAGCTTACGGGTTGGTAGATGGAAGGAATGGCCCCATTGGCAGTATAAGGCTGCCTTACACTGTCTCCATTGGAAACACTATTGTAACCATTTTCACTTGTCATGTCTTTTCTATTCTCACTATTGCTACCCTCAGGTGGTGGCCTCCACATCTCAATTCCTGGTGCAGGAGGAGCAGGTTTGAGATCAAGGGATGGGGGAGGATGCTGCAGTTGGTGAAGCATTGGAGGAGGGGGAGGGGGAGAATTTGGCATAAAATAATTGTTGTTATTGCTACTGCTGCCATCGTTGTCCTGAGGAATTTTACTTTTGCTTAAGGGCTCTGCTCTTTTGCATTCAACCTGAGAAAATAAAAAAAAAATATTGCTTGAAATTTACAAAAATCAACAAAACAAAAAAAAACATTTGCAATTTATATTCTAAGGCTATGCAAGGCTGTAATACACAAGTTGTCTTACCAAATTAATAGGTTAAAAATTGAACTACTTTGAAGCAAATCTGAAGAGGTTTTAATTGGTGTGAGAAATGCTTACTATTCAGTTGTTGAAAAATTATTCTCAATTAATACTGTTCAAAAGAATAATTATCAATAAAAATGAATAAAATTTTGTTAAATTCAATTATAAAATATTCTAATCATAACACCTCAAAATTCTAAAACTTATTTAAGATATGCAGTAAACAAGATCTAAATATTATATCTGGTCTAAATACTTAATGTAAAATTCAAATAAAAATAATACCATTGTACTTAAGATACACACACTACTTAAAATATAAAATGTCCAATAATAGTTGTTACATTTTTATACACATTTCACACTTTAAATTTAACAACTATTATAAGACATAAGTACTATATAGATATTACTTAATGATTGTGTAGCCAATAAAATCACCATAGTGATCACTAAATGGTTATAAAATCCAACAATTGGATCATATTATATGATCCAGTCAATATATACATTTAGTCATTTCAGATCAATAGGACACAAATGTAAATATTGTTGCAACTAATTAAAAATGTATTCAAACATAGGACTTAAAAAATGACCTCACTTTTCTACAACTAAAACCATTCTTTGCAGACAATTTCAAAATAGTATTTTAAGTACTCTGTAATTATCAGAGATTAATTTTATTTAAATGTTCATGTTTCTTTTCCTTCATATTGTCAATCAAATTATCCTGTAAACCATTCTTTGAATTTGTTTCCTTTCACTAAATTCTAACATATTCTAGTATTAATCTTGCTTTTTTATGTTTGTCTTGTATCTCCTTTCATGTAAATTTGTAAAAACTAAAATTTTGATGTCCTTTTTGAGATGAATTTAGATGTAAGCAGTTATTAAATCTCATTGGGCTAAAATATATATAGTCAAAATATTACAGTCTAGGAAAACTACTGTAGCGAAAAAGTTTGTCTTAGAGAATTTGGCGTAACAAAAGGGATTCGAATATCCAATAAAACAGATCATATATTTCTTCATGCTAAGAAAAAGCAACAGAGGGTTAACCAAGAGAAGAGTTAGTAATGCAAGGTTAGAAGGTGGAGCAGTTTACAGGTAATACATACCAGTACTGCTGGAAAGGGAATAAGAATGTACAAAGAAGAAGCAACAGTTAAGTAAAAAAAAAAAAAAAAAACTACTAAGAGAAACCTAAGATCTAGGAGGTTAAATGAAAGGAAGAGAAAAAAAAAATCAGTTGTGCAGAATAATCTAATCTAAAGCAAGAGAGTTTACAGCAAATATTACTTGCATTTTAAACAACATGCTCTTTTGAACTAAGAATTTGCTGATGGAAAAAAAAAAAAAAAAAACACAAGCTGCATGAAAGAGATGGAAATTTTCCAGGGTTTCTCTTCAGTGGCTTGCTAATTTTTTTGACCAGCACTATAATTTAATAGGAATTATTAAGGCAAGAACTAAAGTTTATATCAAATCCAAATCGTTCTGCCTATTATCTGCTTTCATTTTCTTCCTTTTAATTCTATGATAAAATATTGTGATTGTCATTTAATAACATTGATTATTCTCATCTTTTGATTTTGTCACAATTTTTCAGCTGTTAATTTTTCCAGCCAATTTCTGTAATTGATTAGAAACTGTTCTGCAGTTGTTACATACATCCCATAATTGGCTGAATATACATATTTTAATAAAAGATGAAAATAGTTGGAAAATATCTGAAAAATTGTGTCCACCTATTGTTTAAAAATCCATGTATCTTCTAACACCTGCAATGTGTACCCACTTTGCATATATATATATACACACACACACATATCTATATGCATGCACACATCAGTGCACAAAGACTGCATTCTGATCCTAGACAAAAGTGCAATTTAGTGACACTGATTCTAAGCAGAGTGAACAGATTCTGTTTATATGAGAAGTGCCAATCAATATATAAATAATTATGCTATCTTTGATAGGTATTATGCTAATAGATAAATACTAAAAAGCATTTTACTAGATCATGTGAAGAGTAAGTGACTGTGATAGAAGCTTGAATTATTACAATGGTCTAATTGACAATCTATAAGTAAGGTATATTTAGAATTGTGGGGCAGCACCTGGAATACAAACCAATAATTTTGGGATATGGGATTTTTTTTTTTTTTTTTTTAAAAAAAAAAATCAAATTTGAATACTTTCTGGCTGGATTTGGCAGGTGCACAGTTTAGTTCATAGCTAACTGTTTAAAGTGAAATAATTATTATAAAGATGTTCCAATTTTACAGCAATATAAAATATATAATACAGGCTGCACAAATGAGTGGATGAAATTAAACAGTGATGGGCTGCATGGTATGGCTTCAGTTCTATTTGGCTGCTGTCTTACACTAAAACTAGCAGATCATTATAAATAAAAAAAGAGAAGGAACTAACTTGTACTCTTTAGAGAGATATGGATGAAACCACCAGAGTTATATCATAAGAATCAACAAAAGAAGTCTAAGATGTTAGTATGATCTTCAATACCAGAAAATAGAAGCCTTCCTAGCAGTCAAAAGAAAAATTAGACCCTATTCAATGTTCAAATCCCAATACACTTAGATAAATATTGAGGGACTATACCTAATAATTCCTCTTCATTTATATTTATCAGGATAATTGACAGTTACTTGGCAGTGCCCATTTTCTTTCCAAATAACACGTGACAATGTGTACTGTATTACATGTTACCAGTAGCAAGGAATATCCCTGACCTGATAATTTTTCAATTACCTGTTATTTACCCATAGCCAGGGTAGGATTGGATTCATGCCTTTCTCAAGGGAATTATTATAACGTGAACCCCAATTGTTTCAGCTGGAATCTATTATCAATCAGACCTCATTCAAAATGACAGGTGAAAGCAAAACATGACAAAAAAACAGTTAAGCATTTGAGTTGATGGTAGTAAGATGAGATGTTTCATGACACCAAATGCAAATGTAGACACAACACTTGAACCTCTAAACTCTTTCCTCATGCAGCATAGGGCTGCAACGACACCATGCTAGGTGATGCTGCTATGGTTTCAGTAGCAAATAGATCTTACTCTGTGGGGGTGGGGAGATAAGAGTTGCTAGCCCTACACTTAACCAATCTGAATTCAGAGGTGTCTTTTCTCTTAGATTGGTTACCAAAGATAGAGAACCCAACTTGAAGAAATACATCCCTGCCTTTCCCCAGTAAATGCACCAAACTCAACCAAAGAATTCAACCTGCCAATGTCATTTTTCCATACCTATAACTATTATGCTATCTAAACCTCCAAATATAAACCTGGAGAATCCACAATTTTGCTGTCAAAATTATGGTATCTAAAATTTAATAGGCATGTTAGATAATATTTAAGGATACCTTTCTTCCATATATCACTTACCATTCAAGACACTAATAAGATGAGTTTGAACAAAAAAAAGTCAAGCTATTAATGATGCTATGATTAATAGATTATTAATATTTTTGAATAACCAGCCTGAAGTTGATAATGGTTTAAGTCCAGAAATACACACAAAGCAGTTGAACATGAAGCAAGATTGACTATAGCTTAAAGTTATGGTTAGAACACAAATGGAGATTTTAAAGTAAGCAGTAGAGAATATAAAGAATGCTATTTTTGAAATTAGATCAGATTTGGTTAAATTTCAAAAGGCAATACAGATGACCAAACAGGAACAATGCATAGCAGTGGCTTAAGGATTAACAACACAGAATGTTATGTCTTTGCTAAGGATGTTTCACCATAACACCAATTCTGATGCTAACTTGAAGAGATGAAACAAAATCAATTCTCTTTGAGAAGAGGGGCAAAAACAAAATCCTATTGCTTCTGGAATAGCAACAACCCAAACGAAATAAACACTGTACTTCCTGATAGTGTGACTATCATAAGAAAAATTCTTATTGTGCTAAATTAAGAACATTTTGTAGTTTTTGTTACAAACTGATCTTTTTATAATTCACAACATAATAGAAAAAAAAACAAATTTCAATTAATGACACTTGGCCTGCAGATTCAGCAAAATTTAATGTAATATTGATTAAATCAGTAGTTCAAAATATAAAATGAAATCTGTCAATAAGTTTACAAGATTTTAGTTTTTCATACATTATAATCACTTCCCAATTGTTGGATAAGACAAAAGACTTCAACTAGAAAATATACTTGATGTCAATAAGTGAAATTTAAAAAAAAAATAATTTTGAGTTTTTACTTCAATTTTTTGATTTTAAAATTGTATTATTTTTCAGAGTGCAAGCTAAGTGTAATTTAACTATTAAAGTGAGGAATATAAAAACATTGAAATAAGAACAAACCCAGCAGTTTTCAATCACTTACCATTATTGAGTAAGCTAATATATAACAAGATAGAAAATAAACTCAAGTGTAAAAAAAAAACGCCTAATAATGTATAGCTCCTCTCTTTGCCTGAATAATGAGAGCTATGCATAATGGTAAAGAGTCTATGAGTGGCTTGAGTCATTACATGCATATATCTATACAGGAATGTTCCAATCTGTGTGTGTGTGTATGTATATATATATATATATATATATATAGCACACAAACACACCTGTCAAGACTAACTTCAGTTTCACTCATGGTCTTTTACAAATGCCAACAGAACAGATCTGTATTACAGAACTACCAACTTGCACAACAGTGATGACAAGGTGGATGAAATGGTAATGCCCTCTACACAAATTTGGTTTACTCAAAACATGGAACCGGTTCAACTAGGTAAACAACTGCCAGTCTTTGATGGTTTAATGGAAATGGGGTATAGCCAAGGTGAGGTATAATAATTAATGCCATAGTATCAAAAATGTTACCTTGTTGATTAACAACTAAACTTCATGAAATGCAGTGTCTGTTGTACAATGTATTGATTTCTGGGCTGATTAGCACCAGCATTGTATTGAGTGGTGATTTGATGCAATGTCATCATTTTGTCAGTCACCAGCAGTCCAGTTATTGCATCACTTGTCCAGTTTCCACATACCACTGATATCTGTCCAGAATTTAAACCTTCAGTCTTTATGCCTTTGCTAAAGACCTAGAGCAGTTGTCATCTCAGTGATGGTGCTTCCCCATCATTTTAGTCCCAATAAACATTCCAGTCAGGAAGGTACTAAATCCTGTCCACAGCAACACTATCACAACTACACCATCTCTCTATGTGTTTGATCATCCAGCTGAGTCCAGTTCTATAAATGAGGGTGAATCCATTGTGTACTAGTGCTTTTAATTTTTTGGCATTTCAGTTTAAAGTAAATTCCATTTATTGAGGTCTCAGATACAGCCAATAAATATTCATAAGAAACATTTTTTCAGTAGTTTAGTAAATCCCAGCCAGGCATATTATTATTATCATCAAGAAACTGGAAGCATTAACTGGGATATACATGGGAGGGGGGTTGCTGAAAAGTTCTCCACGACAATTCCTTTCTTTATGCTGTATGGATGGTGGGAGTTGAAATTGAGGTACTGTCCGATGAATGTTGGTTTGTGGCATACAGATGTCAAAACATCCAGGAATAGGAGTGTGTTGTTACTCTTTCTCCATCGTGAACTGTATTGAAGGTCTTATTGAGCTCACATGGTCCAGTAGAACCTGGACATCTTCCTGGTGTGACCAGAGTATGACGGTGTCATCTACATATCTTAACCATAGAGTTGGCCTCAGATATATAGATTTTAATGCCATTTCCTCAAAGTATTCCATGTATATATTTGCCATTGCTGGTGATAATGGCGAGCACATTGCTAAGCCCTCATCCTGTTGATATATGTGTGATCCCATTCTGATATCAGATTATCTATTGGAATACTGGTCTGTTCTTCTAGGGATAAGTCAGAGGCCAATCTGTCTGACTACTGAGAGTGCTTCCCGAGCTGACCAAGCATAGAAATGAATACAATATGGGAACCAGTAATAAGGAGTCCCAGAGAAAAGCAATAATAACAACAAAAATTGTAATATGAGCTCTGGTAAAAAAACATGCAATGATAACAGCAAAAATTGCAATAGGAGCACTGGTAAAGATGGTTGCTGAAGACATTAAGTTTATAAGTCCCAGAATTTCATACACAGATGTCCTTAAGTGACAAAACCCAAAGAGTTGTGAGTTCAATACCTGGTTAAGGCAGTGGAGAACTTGGAGAGGTGAATTAACAGGAGATAACTGATAACTGACATTCATTAGACATGGCACGTGAAACTAGAACAGTCTACCCCAGCGAGCGAAATAAGGGGTTCAGTTCGACATTCCAAACACCTGAAGAAGGCCGGAGCACACAACAGCCAAAATGCTGTAATAAATATGGCAACAAAGATGAGGACAATAGTCCAAATAATGTAAATAGTGTAAATTGACTGAATTTATCACGTCTTTTCATCTCTCTACCCCTCAACAAGTTTTTATTTGATTGCAAATAATTTGGGTCTACTTTTATTGTTTTAAAAATATACAATGTTTTTATCAGCAGTGATGGCAACAGAAGAAAAGAGTCTTGTAATGATAAAAAAAACTACAAAAGTTTTTAAAGTTTTAGAAAAATAATTGCTTCAGAACTTGGTTTGTTTGTGAAACTTGATCTGAGGAACATATGAATTTGTGATTTCAAGTCAAATATTTAAAAACAGAATTTAAAATTATTTTATGACTCCATACATCACTATAAATTTACAGCAAATTTATTCAAAACTTTATCAGCCTTATTCTTTTCATTATAATTAAGAAATAGTATTTTGTATATAAAACACAACGGAAAAATATTTACATTAACAGACCAAATGCATGAAAACTTTTTTTCTTTTCTTTTTTTTTTAAATAGCTTAAAGCTCAGCAAGGTACTAAATAGTTATCAGATTTTTTTTTTTAATCCAACATGATTTCTTATTGCTATAAACATTTTTTTTTTCTCCAAAAAAGTATATTTATAGTAATAGTAAATAATGTCAGATTAAAAAATCCATAAAAAAAAATTTTCTGTTTATATTTCAAGTATGAAAATGAAGCTAGAAGATATAGATTCAAAAAAAATCCCAACAAGAGACATGCATTTCCTCAAGTAGGTAATTGATCTCTACTTTATCTCCCATGGCCAAATTTTTAATGGTACACTTTGCCTATAGGAGTGGTTTCCCTGATGGAAAAAGGAGGATATAGATTCAATTCCTGTTGGGATGCACATTTTTCTTTAGGTCTTCTTCATCTAAGCTAGTTAGTATTGATTTCACTGTTTAAGAAAATAAAAAAAAAAATGGACATCAACTCCAACATGTGTACCCACTAAAAATAACATTTACAGTAATAAGAAATTAATTTTTATTTATACCAACTATTATCATTTTGAAGCATGAATGGAAGGAATATATCTATGATAAATTTAGTAGAATACCTCAAGGATTCAACATTTTTCTTTGTGCTATTAAATATACCATCTTTATACAAAGTAGGAAATGAAATTTCATTATATAATAACGTGGTTAGCCATCTGCTCTTTCAGATGAACTTAATATATATTCTTTAAATTAATAGGATTTCACTATTAAGTCTACAAAATGCATTTAAACTGATTATGTTTCAATTTTACATCTAGTGACCAACATGGCTATATTGGTACTAATGGGAAAGATTCATTCAATCACTAAATTCCATAACAAACATTTTATATACTTATATATAATTTTATATTTCTATAATTACAGAGAACAATTTTAATTTGATTTGTTAACATTTCTAAAAAGATGTTTCCATGTCAATTGTTAACATAAGCAAACAAAAATAATATTGAATAAAATGTTTGCTTTTCAAAATATTAATGAACATGCAGGAGAAAAAAAAATGGAACAGTTTTGGCCAACATCTCAAGCAACTTAGTAGAAGCAGCAGAGATAATGTTCTGTTTTACTTGCAGATTTATTCTTTCATTTTCTTTCTATAACAAAAGCTATGAAATGTTTCACTCTAAATGATCATTTGATTTTAGTTGAAAACGTTTCCACAGCTCATTGTGCTAACCAATGAGACATAAAATATCGGAGTATAGAGACTGTGGCGCATAATCTCTGGAAGATGGTGGGGAGAATCTCTCTGGCTACCCATCCACAAATCAAGAGACCAAAAAATGCATAAAAACACACAAAGTAAAATTTCAGATCTAAAAACTTGGACTAATAAAACTTATTTTAAGTGGCCTCTACACAACATTATTGCACAATATTATTATTGGTATTATTTCAATACTGAAGAAAAGCTAAATATAATGGTGGTGGGAATAATCACAATATCTTATACTACACAATAACAGCAGAGCCAATTTGAAAGTACCAATATTGCATACTTAATGCTAAAACATTGCACCAATAATATTAACACTTTTGTGCCAGTTTTATTCTTGCTTCTGTTTCAATTCCAAATTGTCTTATTTTTTATATTGTGTCTAGAGGAGCCAAATATATTCAGTATATGTAGGACTTTAAAACAAGAAGCAACTTAAAAGAAAAATAGTATCGTACAATGTTTTAGTGTAACAATATTACATCAATAAATTGTGTAGGACCATTTAAATTTGAACATTTAAGCTCACATGTTTAAAACAACAACAACTTCTCTAATAAACTTTTTCTACAGGCTCAGTGCTGAATAAATAAAATATAAGGAAATAAATCTTCAGCAAAATATGCCTGGATGTCTTGTAATATTGAAATGATCTCAATTCAAAGTTTTGTAGCTTAATATAGCTGAGAAAAGGAATATATTGATGCAGAAAGTCCAAGTGAAACAATTATGAACAGCTGTGTGTAATTGAACAAAATGTGTAGAACAATTTGGTTTTGTTTTTTTAGTTATTTAAACACCTTCAAATCTATGTAGTTGATAATAAAACTTTCTCTTTTCAAGAAGCATAAAATTTCTGTTAATAAAGTTTGAAAGATAGACATCTCACTGTTACAAAACATCCTTTAAATATTTTGATGGTTGAAAATAATGAAAGGAAGACTAAAATACTGAATATATATATATATATATATATATATATATATATATATAAAAGAGGGTGGGCTTTTGCATATTTTCTCACCAAATGAGAAGATATGCATCACATTCTTGTCATTTTGGTAAATTAAGAAACTAACAACAAATGTAAAATTAGTAACGATTCCTACAAAGAAAACATCTAACATTTACCCATCAACCAAAGTGTCTCTATATTTCAATATTCCATGTAAGAATAACAATACATATGAAAATAAGATTTCAACAGTGAACAAAATTTAATTCAGAAAGTCCTCATTCAACAAATCTTTTTTATAAAAGTCAAACACATGTATTATAAATTTAAATTTGTAAAATTATTCAATTGAATTTTTTAGAAAACAAAAAAAATCAGGCAATAGCTTATGATTACAGGAATTAGTATTTCAAATATTCATCTTTTTTTCATGAAATATTTGCAATGAACAGATTAAAAGAAAATATGTTCCTGCAAATAAATTTCTCATAAAAAGAAAACCAAACATGAAACAAAAGAGAGGAAATTGTTAAAATCTGTCAGATTTTCTTGACATATGATCAAAAGAATTTCCAAATTTGTTTTTTCTTTTTTCAGGGATCACAATGTTTGAAGTAAAGAAATTCTACTGGCATTATGAGTAAGTTCAGTTTTGTCTAAATATTTCCCTAATAATAAACACACAGATTGCTATTACCAAAAGAATAGGGTAATTAACTTGTAATACTTATCTCCAACATTATGCAAAAATGACAATATTGCATTTATTATTATTAATCTTTGTATATTAATCTACTAATAATGAATCTCTAAAAGAAAATATGCAAGTAACTGTGATATCATGAGTAAAAGAATAAAAATGAGAAATGATATTTACAGTATATAATTTTAACAACTGACACTTCAAAGCCTGCTTATACAAGTTTTATTTTCAATTTTTTATATAATAGTTTTTGTTCTTTAACTTAAGTTTTATTTATAACAAGACTTATTAAATGGGGACTTTTTACATATGAAAAACAAACAAACAATGCTTGAGATGCATGTCCAACACTGCCTTGTCACCCGTCACTTTAAAAAAAAATAAATAAAAACAAGCAATTATAATCTTAAAAGTTCAAGCTAAAATGTTGTGGCAAGTAGTACACAGCAGTTTTAAAATTATTCAAATTATTGTTTCTTAAATTTCAGAAGGAAGAAAAAAATTTAACAAAACTGAAATGCCAAATTCAAAAGTGCAGAGAACAACAAAGTTACAACATTGTTGCTGAAATTAAATGTATCAATCAGATGTAAAAAAAAAAAAAAAAACCCTCAAATAACATAAGTATGAAAGTAATTTTTTTTTTTAATAAAAAAGTAAACAATTCCCTGTCAGGAAAGAAAACGGTTAATAACTTTCATTACTTTAATTTTTATTAAATAAGTACAAGTCAAACAATTTTGCCTTCTTTACATTATAATCTTGACAATATAAGTGAATTTTAGATTGGTCTTTAAGTGGTAAAAAGCTACAAATAGATGAATCAAAGATATATGAAAATTTCTGATTGATACATTCAATTTAAGAGTGCAACAAAACAAGGAAAAAGTTAAGATTTGACTGAACAGAATACTGTGAGGATAAAAATCAGATTTGCATAAAGTGATTTTAAAATATTAAATATTTTATAAATAAAATAAAATTTGGATAAGAATAAATATTGTAGTACATGCATACCCACAAATTATAAATCTTAAAAATATTTTAGATTAATAGAAATCCATTTCATTGCTATACATTAATTTATATTCTTTCTATTTTGCAATAATTACCCAATCAATAGTGGATTCTATCCCAATAGTTAGGAAAGACAGTATTAACTGCATTTTATTTTAAATCCATCTTTAGTGAAATATTAAGTACTATATCAAGTGCTGGATATTGCTATTCATTTTTAACAAAAACCTTCAAAACTTGTACAAAAGTTCATTTTATCAATCTTTTTCCTATTAGAGATTGGAGAAAATTCTGATATAAAGTGTGTCCACTATATAGTAAGAGATTTGTGTTTAGAAAGTTGTTTCAAACTGTGATGTAATTATTTGCATATTGGAATTTTTATGCCCAGGTTTTTTTAAATTGCCTAAAGTCTGCTAATTATTAGATTTCAATAAAACTTTTAATGCATACACATTTATAAATTAGTTTATTTATGCAAAAGATATTTTTTAATTAAAGACTTGATGAAAAAAAAAATGAAATCAATAAGAGCTTATTCAATTTTATGAAATTCCAATTTGAACAATAAAAATATTTACGTCTTTATAAGATATTTGAATTTTATTTGAAACTTCTAGCAATATAAAAATACGCCCTGAATATTTTTTCAGGTTTTAAAATTTCCCTTTGATACTTCTGAAATGTTATTTTTAAATAAAACTATGTTCTAACAATTGAGATAAAATCCAATGAACTAGAATTTTTTTTTTTTAATAGAAAATTTCTTTTCTGTACAGAAATTCTTAGCCTGTATGAAAAATCATTAAAACCTTTTTAGCTACTAAAAATGCTTTTTAATATATATATATATATATATATATATATATATATATATATAATGTGTGTGTCTCCTTTTTGGTCACTTATAATGTCCTCTGAGACGCTCTTAAATCTAAGTGGACTTTCATCAATCAGTATGTACTTTAATTAATGTCAGATGACTTAGCAAAAAAATATGTAAAACTTGCTTAAGTATATAAGTATTTTTTTAAAATTAAAAACTGAAATTTCAACTTTAAAGATATTTAAATTATTGCAATACATTTTTTTTTTTTTTTAGGCTGTGGAATTACTTGCTCAAAACTGTAAAAGATATTACCAGATGGTAAAAACATGTTTGATATTTAAAACTGCAAATTTTATAAGACATAAGTAGCAAGAGAAATAGTGGAGTGCAAAGTTAGGAGGCATTCCTTCTTAGTGGCTAGTGAAAATCAACATCATCTAGCAGGTACAAATAATTAAATTTTTGTGGCCCATAATCCAATACTTTATCGAATAATAGATCAAATAGAGAATTAGAAAATTACAATTTAGTGGATGGCAAGTCTCTCACATGTGCTGTTGCTTTTCAATCAAATCTATTAATAATCTATTATTTATACAATTTGTTTTTCTCACAATCCAAAATTAAATGAGAATATATTAAAATTTTTGTTAAAATATACACATTTGTCATATTATCACTCAAAGTTTTTTGCTAACCCCTTAATGCTATATCAGAATTATCCAATTGTTATTAGATGACAAAAGGCAAGTGTAACTTTGGAGATAATTAACTATGTAGCATTAATTAATAAGTTTGTATATTAGGCCATCATTTAGCAAATTCTGAACCTTTGTTTCAGTTAATGTCATATATCCCTTATGCAAAGATGATTACACAAATGCCCAAGCTGGTGTAAAGGGACTTTTTTTCTCAATATACTTGTTTGAAAGTATTATTTAACAGCTACAGATAATGGCTAAGCTAAAAATTATCCAAGCTATTTTCATGCTACATTCTGGTATTTTTTACAGTACCAAATATTGGCAACCATTTCTGCTTTCTCTTTGCATAAGCAGAATTACATTTGTCAGCTATGTTAAAATAACAGGTAGCACAAACAAATCTCCCTCCCCATCCATCTTAAGTAATTAAATCTAATTTGTTGAATACTAAAGATGACTTTATATTTGTAGGGAGAATAAAGATCAGATTTTTTGTGCTGGAGGGAACATGGAAATATCTTTCAAAATAAAGAAATAGAATTTTCTTTTATAAACAAGTAATCCAAATCAAAAGATATCCACTTAGTTTCTAACAATAAAAAAATCTGATGTTTGATTAAATCAAACATTTTATCTGACGATTCAGATAATGACAGTTCAAATAAATTTACTTTCAAGTATCAACAAAATATAAGCACTTTAAAAAAAATAATTTTTATTAGTGGTTTAAAATGGTACTAGCTCACTAAGTATTTCATTTGTTAAGAATTACAAAATAAACTTTATTTACAGCCAAAATAATGGTTTAAAATATTGGTAATTACTTACTATGCTTGGGTACTACTATTATTAAAGTTTTTAAAATTGTATTCATTTTAACTTAATTACATTTCTAAACTTTATATTTTTCAAATTAAATATTTTTGCATACACAGCAAATTATTACTATTTAAAAACAAAAAGTACATAAGACACACACACACACACACACACACACAAACACACACAGGATGCTGAAAAGCTTTTGATCTAAAGTTCCCAAAATCTGAATATTGGAATATTTTTATTTATTTTTATGCCTTCTTGCCTGAGCCAGGAACTTTTCAGCACCACCATATATGCAAGAAATACTAATTCTTATTTCAGTTTTGCAACCTTAAACTTTTTTTTAACTAAAGAAATGTCATAAGTTAAAAAAAAAAATCCTCACAAAGAGAGAAATCAAAAAGTAGGGGAAGCCAAATTGAAAAATTTTAAATTAGGCAGAAAAGGAGAGGAGATTAAAGAAAAGAAAAAAAAACTTGAAAATTCTTTATATGCTGTGTACCATCCAATGTGTGCTATTGATTAAAATGACAATTTTCACAATTATACTTATTTCTATTTGAAAAGAAGTGCACACAAAGTGGTCAAAAGAGTGACTGGTGACAGTGTATTAAACACACACAAAATACACGCACACATACATTTATACATACTCTCAAAACACCCACTCCCAGGGACAAGCACACATGCACATATACACATATACCCAAGTATATGAGTGTATGTATAAAATCAAACATAGTACTGGCAACTCAAAATAATAGGGACATTTTTTAATAACCTGCTTCCCATTGATGGTCACAAAATGTTCCTTGCAAACTTCATCAACGCTGTCTTCATTGTTGAACGTCAAAAACCCAAAGCCTACATCAAAGCAACCAACCAAAAGGTGTTGTCATCTAATCGTTTTTTTTTGTTTGTTTTTTTGTTTGTTTGTTTTGTTTTAATTTTTGCAGAGGTTGCAAAATGCAGTTCACTGGCAAAAATGATTCTTTGCTTGCACTGACCATTTCGAATATTACACATTTATACAAAACAGAAATGAAATAAACAATAGAAAAACGATAACACGATAATGTTAATTCTTTGCAAGTGAAAAGAGAGAGAGAGAACAGGAATTAACTGTCAGGAAAATATTTTACTGTATAAAATGAATTCTGTGTTGACAAGTTAAAAAGGTAAATATCTACATAGGAAATAAAAATAAAAAAAAAATATTGTATTTTACTGCAGAGTATCCAATCAAAACCAAAATGGCAGCATCCATAAGAAATTGCCACAATTTCTTATTTTTCCCCAAAACTGGCCAGCACAGCCAGGCAACAATGTTATACAACGACAATTTCAAGAATTTAAAAATATCCTGGCAGGCTGATTTTTGTCTAAATATGGAATTCATTAGCAATTTATAATAAATGCAAAAATGATTTTAAATCCAGGCTACAAGTTATTTTGAATTATTTCTGAAGCCCCAAATTTTAAAGAACACAAATATTTACCATTTTTATGATAAATCCAAAAGTAATAAAGATTTTACTTAATGAAAAGGATAAAATAAATATTTTCATTTTTTTTATGTAAAATAACACTAATATACAGAAAAAAATAGAAAGATGTCTGGAAATTGAAAAATAAAAATGAACAATGCAAGCAAAAATAATTAAATGTGTCAATAAAAATTAGGTCAAAATAAAATATGGGTGAGATTTAAAATATTGAAATGCAACATATATTAGTGTTTATGTGAATGCTACTTTCAATATTTCAATTAAATTTTTATTCACTAATTTGAAGTGTAAAATGGTTGGTAAAAAATGTTATTTTGCTCAACAGTCTAAAACTGGAGAAGTTGAAAAAAAAATTGAATGTTTTGCCAGTGACACACCAACTATCTGCATTCTAATCAGCTACGGCTTGTACCTATTAAATAGAATACTCAAAGAAAAACATGCTTAGTACATCTTAATATTAAAATCAAACAATGATAAATATAAAAACCATGTCTTTTAGCACATGTAATTAAGAATATAGAAATATGCATACATACATACATATATATATATAGAGAGAGAGAGAGAAAAAGAGACATGAATTTTCTTAAATATATATAAAAAAAAAATAGTAAATGCTCATCTAGAATGTCTAATCTTAATTTTAGAAAGCATTTTTGTGTGTAAATGTGTAAAGACATTAAAATCTATTTCAAAATGAAATCAGATTGGTTTTCAAACCATTTACATTTATAGAACAACTGCACATAAACTAATATCAATAAAACACCCTAAAGTTTACATAAAACAGTCACTCACCAAATTAACAGAGAGAGCGAGAAGAGAGCTAGGCAGCAAATCAAGTAAATAGAAAGATGATTTATAAAATGCAAAATGATAAATTGTCTTTCAGAGCATTAAAAAAATATATATTCATTCTAATTAGTTTACATCATTGCACAATCAAACTGTTATTTGACTCATTGGAAGGAAGTCTATAAATAATTTATTCTACTTCCTTTTCAGCAAACAATAAATGTAGGCCTGAAGACAAATTCTTAAGTAGTTAGTGATTATAGCTTCCTAATTTAAAAAGAAAAAAAAAATGGTACTTTCACCAACAATTCATTTTAAAATGTCAGCTGCACAAGACCTGAAATTTTCAATAAAATGATATGTCAGTCATTTTTTCTTTTAACAAATACTTTTCCTATTTCAAATATTATCGAGTGATATCTTTAAAAAAGTTTGTTAGCTTTCTTCCCTAACTCTCAAAAGTAAATTATCCAAAGCAAACATTTACAAAGTATTTTTTCTCCAGTGTATGAAACCAATCTGCAAATAAATCATTCTTAAATAAATGAGAAGTCAAACCCTAAAAAAAGGATAAAACATTATTAAATATAAGGAATTTTAAAAATCTTTATTAGAGTAAAAAAAAAAATATGCTGTGACCAGCCATGGACTTAACTGTTAAATGAATTTGCTGGAAAAAAAAAAATGGGAGTGGTGATTTGTAATTTAGAAAACAAATTATTTTATATCCACTGGCACCAGCAATCCATGTTCCATTAAGTTCACTTTACAATTAAGTGTACAGTTCAACTAAGTCAAAATATCTGAAAAGTTTCTTATATAGGTTAGATCAAAGCATTGAATGCAAATTAAATAAATATGCCATTATTGCAAAGGCAAGAAGCAAAAAGTGACTTGAAGCATTTTTAACTCCAAATAAAATATTTAATTTGTTCATTTTAGCTTTTAAGCAGTTCACATGCAACATGTCTAACAATCATTTATGAATGGCAACATATTTTCCTTTTAGTTTAATAATTAATAATGGTTGAATTAAAAAAAATTTTTTTTTAATAAAACTTATAAATATCTGTAAATTTACAATCTTTCAAATTTAGAATAATTAATTATGATGAAACTGAATTATAATTTTAAAGCTAGTAAATTTACTCCAGTTTTTTATTAGTTTTAAAATTAAAAATTGATCAAAACAATCACAGATTTAGACCTTTTTCAAAGTTATTATAATGTAAGCAAATATCACATAAAATCACAAATTTTATGTTTAACATTTCCTAAATATGGAACTAGCTTAAGCATTTTAAAAAAACTGAATGATTGCTGCACACCATGACTACTAATTGAAAAACTTGCGAAAACATAAAAAAATTTAACAAAATTTTTAAAAAATTTTTCAGCATAGTCATTTCTCTTATTACAATATTCAAATTCTCAAATGTTACAAGATTACTCCTTTTCATAATTCAGATTATCATTTTTATAATCCATTAAAAAAATGCCAAAAGAATGGTTAATTTTTTTAGCAAACTTATTAATCTTCTTTGATATACATGCTTAACTGATTGTGGTATTCATATGTTAAGAATGACTTAGAATATAAACTATTTTGTGATTTATTCAGTAAAATGATATATTTTGAAAAAGATATTCTTAGTCCAAGATTTAACATAATATAAAGATTTTAAGATGATATTGGTGAAAATAAAAATTTACTTTACTGATAATTTCCTTATCACAACATTTCTACTTTTGCTTTGATGGAATTTTTTTTCTGTATGCTTGAGCACAGACCCTTAACCTAAAATCCCTTCTTATTTGCTTAGCCTTTGATCAGCAACAGTTTTAACAAACTCCAATCACTAAATGAAAGAACAGTCCACTGAAACAGTAATGCAGTGACATACTTAAAAGGTATAACATTGGTTTTCTAAGAATGAAGATGAGGAGAGAGAGATATAGCAAGAGTTGCAGTCAAGGGAACATGATAAATCCCAACTGCAGTAATTCTACATTCTTTATACCCTCCTCTCTTTTCTGCCTCCCACTCACTGATTTGAGGTAACAGAAAAGTGATATACAGATGTCTTTTCTTGCTCCATTAGGGACCCCCTCCCAAATGTCTGTTTACAGTCAAAGATATCAAATTATGCACAATGAAATCCTGTGTTCAGTCACACCACCATGTAAAGCAATTACTGACATCAAGTGATGTCAATAAAGAGCTTTTTGTAAAGTCATAACCAAAAACTTTTCTCTTGCTATATGTGAAGAGGCATGTAAGCTACAATGTCATTTTGCTCAGAAAAAGCAGTCAGACATTGCATAAGTTGCTTTCTGAGAACATTCACTTAAAAAAAAAAAAATTGTAAAAATACATGCTTTTTTTTTTTCTTTTAACACTCATTGTAAAACTAAGATTTTGTAATTATACATCATTTCTCAGAACATATAAATTGGTTAAAAACTGGAAAGAAGTGTATGTGCTCTATGCATAATGTTATCTATTTGATTATATTGTATGGTGCCCTAACCAAAGTGAAGGGTAAGAAAGGATATATAGATTCTATATATAGATCAATCTTAAACATTTGATTACTTACGCTCATGTTTGAAGTTAGAAAAGATTTTAATTGGAAAACTGTTATTTATTTAAAAACATACAAGTATGCATCAGAGCCCGATTAGATAATGGAAAAACTCAACACTTCTTGCAATCCTTACATTAACTACAGAATAGAAAGATGACAAGACAGTTACAACCAAAATGAGAATATCACACAAATTAGAATTATATATCAAGAACAGTATCAATTACATAACTAGTGGGCAATATAAAGCTACTGTATACAACCTAAATCATAGCAGAATAAAATTATAGTTGTAGGAAGGTGTGATAGAATTTATGAATGATTTTGTGTTTGACTTAAGTAAATAATTTTTAAAACTTTTACACAGCATTAGAGATAGTCTGCTTGAGAAAATTAAGATTTTACATTCTTCTGAGCAATCACAAGAGTGATAAGCTATTAGAGTTTCAAAAATAAAAGACAAATTGCATTGATTGTAGACAACATAAAAATAACGTTCTCCAAATTCAAATAAATTAACTAATGGCAATTTAAAGCAACAAAAGTAAGATTCTTCAAAAGACTTTGTGTTTAAAACTACATAAAAGATAATGACTCTAAATAGATTTTATTTAATTACTCACAATTTGATCATTAACTAAAGAGAAAATATTTTAAGCAATAAAATTACTTCAAAAAATAAAAACAGTGATTTATTCTTGTTTTTAAACATTGTTTACTCAGTTTCATTTTAATTCATTGTATCTTTTTTTTTTTTTTAAATGAAGAATGAGGATTAAGTACAAAACTAAACAAATACATTCTAAAATTAATTCTAATTGCAGAAATTATAATGCAAGAAATCAGTCTTGTATTTTATCAATGAACCAAATATTATTTTTTTCTTCAATCTCTTTTTTTCTGAAATTTTGTTAATTTGATGTTTAAGACAATACCAATTCAAAAGGATGATAAAGTTCTTGACGTAACAAGACAAGATATTTTTCTTTTCACTTGTATTGATAATCCCATAAAATGTGCTTTCTTTCTGCATTTTCCTCACTGTTCAGTGTCTTACATTTGTTGAAAAAAGTTATTATATATAACCTAGTATAATTTGTATTTTCTTTCCTAAATAGCTGTATATCAAATAGAAAAGAAAAATGCAAAATAAACATGGAATGTTGTTACGGTTTGTTTCTAAAAGCAAAAACTGAAATAATTTTTAAATATCAAATAAGGAAAATTTTTGTAAACAAGAAGAAAAGTGAGAAAATTATTTCAGAAATTAATATCTTGTCTTTCTTTTTATCAATGCAACAGTCTTTTAACAAAGACAACAAAAATAATGCAGATACTAATAATGAATTATAAATCATAATTATAACACAAGAAAAAAGAAAAGAAATCACAGTTCTTACAATAACAAGAATAGCTTATGATATTTGAGGTAAAAATCTATTACTCTGGATAAAAACAACATAGTTCACTTAAGAATTTACTAAAAACAAAACAAATGAAATCATTATTGAAAATGTGAGCTTACTAGATAATATGCAAAGCAATCATTACATGCTACTGCTAAACATTGCAAAGATTTTTATGAAGTTGAGGAAAATGCAGCAGAATGCAATGGTTGCACTCCAATTTATAACCCAAGGCACTTAATATCAAAGGCTTATACTATGATAGCATCAAACATCAGTATGCAACTTACTGCTATGGTATTAGTATATGGAAATACTGAAGAAAGAATCTTTTTTTAAAATTAAAAAAAAAAAAAACTCTTAATTCTATAATAAGATGGTAATGTAATGTTGAATAAAAGAGTAAATCAGTTTAACTCACCTCGGGATCTTCCCTTTTGTAAATCATACATAATTGATGCTTCTTTCACCTGAAAAGAAACAAAAAATTAAAAATTACTTACACATTTTATTGATTCTCTTCAATATTAATAATCATTACGACTCAATTTTTTTCTAGACAAAGATATGAGATATGGTTTTACAGAAATCTAGCAATGTATAAAATATTACAGGTTGCTTACTAACATTTTTTTTTCATTTTTTTTTTAAATATATAGTTGAGTATGCTAACAAACCTTACCTTGGTGAAAAAAGTCAACTGAATTTGAGACACATTAATATTGAAAACACCACTTCAGAAATACAGCTGCAAACTATACCAAGTTCAATGACGATATTTATTTCAGACATAGCTCATTGTTACTCTATGAAAACTGCTAAACTATTTTCTAGATTTTATAAAATTCAAATGAATTTCTACAAATATTTATTAGAGCACCAAATTGTAGGCTACTAAATCTATATACCATGTATTACCACTGTTAAGTTGATAACTGTTATTGCACACAATAACAATTAGAAGGAAAATTGATTTGAAAATCAAGATTTTAGAAGGATATAACCCAACATTAAACAATCTTAATATGACTAATAGACTCAAAATTGATTCAATCAACTTGTAATATGTCCCAAGTCAAAATCAAATAAAAACTGAAATTTGAGGCTGTAATGTAACTCATACTTGTGGTTACAGTGTATTTTTGCTAAACACTATTTTTGCATTGATCCTGGTAACAGAAAAATGAAAACAAAAAAAAAAAAAAAGTTAATTTACCTTGCCGTATCTGGAAAAGAAATCAATCAAAATTCCTTCATCTACATCAAAAGGAAGGCCACCAACAAAGATTTTTCTGTTTTGGTTTTCAGGTGGGGCAGATTGCGGTTTGGTTTCCACTACCTGAGTAAAAGAAACACTCAAAGGTAGAAACATCAATTAAGATACAATTACAAGCTTCATCATTTTTGTTTTTGGTACTCAGTATTTACTTTATGAATATATAAATTCAATATTTTGCATAACAAAAAAAAAACTCATACAAATTGTCTACATTCCACATTATAAGCAGTAAATAAAAAGCATATAGCAGATATTAAGTGTGAATTTCATTTTCAAATGATCACCTTTTTTCCTTTTTTTGTTAAATGCCTTTCAGGATGTAGGATATCATGGTTCTGTAGTTTCCATTTCTTTAACATTTGTGAATAGCCATCAATTTTCATGGGAAAAACTGTAGAGTAGAGTCACAATTTTGAATTCATAGTTGAATTTCTCCTAGACTGGTTGCTAATCAAGGTCAGAAAACCCAGTCTACCCTGCTATTCAATTTATAACTGCAGAGTGAAGGGATGGATTTATGCTTTTTCCCAAGGGTATAAATATGAAATGAATTGGCCTACCAATTGTTCTAATCATAGAACCACCAAAACAATGATACAAGATCCATGAATTGAAAAATCTAACATCTGAACTCAAATCATTTTAATCAAAAGATGTTCAATTTTTAAGGGAATTAAAAAAAAAAAAACTATAAAAACATTAAATTGATTTTATCACAAAATGAGAATTCTAAAATAATTTCTTTTTATGAAACTTTACCTTATATGGAGTGCGTGGATTGCAAGCCTTTGGATCCACCTGAAAATAATAAAGAAAAAAACTTTTTTAATTTACATTAATGGAAAAAATAATATAAAATGATGACAGTCTAATGACTAAGATCAAAAGATTACTTGCTGAGAAATCCAAGTGTTTAGTGACTAATGAAGGAAAATAAAATAATTGAAAACAGCAAAGGAGACATGGAGATAAAACATGTTTTTTTTCTCTTCATCTTTGTTTTTCATCTCAAGAGTTTCAATCAATGTATTTGTTGAACATCATCAGATTATAAGAGGATTACTTAAACCAAATTTCAAGCATTTTTGGCTATAACTCAAAAATCCATTTTCAATTGATCACTGAAAAGTTAAACTGGGTTAAAATTTAACTTGTTAACTGAAAAATATGGTACTACAAATTTTACCAAATTTATTTTCAAAACATCCAATTCCCAAATAGAGGGAAATGAGAAATGGTAAGGTCTTAAATTCTTTGTCAACACTATCATTTTATTGTTCAAACCAATATTTTCACAACAAAAATGCTAATAATTAATGGTGAAAAAAATGTTCAAGATATTGTTATGATAAATATACTATGTAAATTTCAGCTTGTTTTATCTGTTTTTATTTGAAATATTTCCAATAACTTATTTCGTTATGTGTGGGATTTTATTAACCAAAATGAGTACAGTAGCTTTATTAAATCAGTGAATGATAATGATGCTTACTTGTCGCCCATCAATGATGTGAGGCCCACCAGACAAGATTAAATGAACACATTCTGGATCTTTGTAAGTCACAAACCCAAAACCCCTTGAACAACCAGTCACCTTGTTTTTCATCACAACACAATCAATTACTTCTCCATAACGGCTGAAGTAGTTAAGCAGAGTATCTACAAGAAAGTGAAATAGTCATGTTTTAAGAATTGGGGAATGCATTTAAATACACACACACAATAACGACTAACCATTTGTTGGGATTCATTTATAAGAGATTCATCTGCTAACACCAAATATTAATTATATTAATTTCTCCCATTTTATGTAGACATTTTTGTTACAAAACCTTGTAATGATAACAGACTGTTAAAATTAATTGAAAATAAACCTCAATAGAATATATAAATATATTAAAACACCTACTTTCCTACTGGTTAAAAACAATTTACAGTCATGCTTAAATATTTGAAAAGTTTCTCAAATGATCATTGCTAATAGTGTTTTTATTTTTGTTTAAATTAGTTTCAATAAAGAATTAGGAAAAAAAATTAAGATTTAGATGGACAATTTATTCCACTCAATTATTTCCCAAATTAATTATTTATAAATTTTAAAATTAAAACAAAATTTAAAACATTTACAAATACATTTAGTAACAACTTTAACAAATGAGATTTACATATCTAGAAAACTGTTTGAAACAATTGGAAGATATAAAAATAAGTGAATTTACTTTATTAAAATAAGAATTTTCTTTATATATAATTCTTAGTATTCAGCAGCCTATCAATATTCTCATAACAATAGAAACAAAAAAATTACCTGATTGAGTTTCCCAACTTAATCTTCCAATAAAGAGTTTCCTACAAGAAAAAAATGAACAATGTACTTGAATTTAGTGACATTTTGAGAAAAAAGTTATTACAATTATTTTACTACTACTTTTTTCCAAAGTAATGATTTTTTTTTTTTTTTTTTTTTTAACTTTTAGAGCAAGCACTGTAAAATCAAATATAAATGAGTAGCTTCTGGTATGACTTCATGTCCTACATCTTTCAAAAATATCACCTTAACTACTTTGTCCATGAAAAATGAGCTTTTGACATGCAAGAGACAAGTTCCAGTTTCATCCGAAGTTACTCCTTTGTCTTATGTATTTTCACAGCCAAAGTGTAGCCAACCCACTTTTGTGATTTCATCTATAAAAAAACAAATTAATTTCACTTTATGATATTCTGAAAATTGAACTGTTACAAATCAACAGGAGCAACAGTAATATTTACTGACCTCCCCACGAGGTAGGATGTGGCACAAAGCTGAATTTAATGTTGGGCAAATTCCCCCCCAAATTCCCCATAGACCCCACATAAATGGGGTCAGGTCGGTCTACCTCCCCAGACAAGATTCTGCCCTTCGGTATAGCCTCGTCCAGGTTCCTCTCTCCCCAAAAGCAGGGAGTTCAACAATAGCTAAGAGCTGAGCACGTGGCCAGCTCCAGCTGCCTAACTACCTGATCTTCAGGTAGCCAGTAACAAGAGCAACAGTAAACATTTAGAGATATTGGCACTACTTAAATAGAGTGGTCCGCTTATTTTTTTTTTTTTTTTTAAAACTTAAGCAAAAAATTTTTTAGCAAATAATTTTTAATAGATTAGCATTCAAACCACAAAATTTGTCAGAATAAAATATAATGACTTATTTTTTTATTGATTTAGAAGAGGGGCAGCCTTGTTCATAATATCAATATAGTTATTGATCCCTTTCTACAAATGTCAAGTTTGAAACTGTGCTTATGTCATTAATATTTGCTTATATTTTGGTTTAAAATGATTTTCTGAATTTTTTAAGCTTATTTTTGTGGAGACAGATTTTTGGAAGATGATACACGGCATCGGAGGGGATAATAATTCATCCTAAATGATGAACAAACACAGATATACTTTTATTAAAAATGTAACTAAAAGAAATATATGAATGAAAAGACAAGAGGAAAACTACACTTAGTTTAGCTGATACATTTCATCATTTGATGCACTATATCAAGGCAAATGTGTCTTGATAAAGTCTGTCAAATGAGAAAAAGCATTGGCTAAACTAAGTAGTTTTCCTTGTCTTTTCATTCATTTTGTCTCTTCTACAGAGATACTCCATCTAAGAATATTTATGCACACACACACGTTCTTTAAAAAAAATCCTTCTAAAATGATAAATATATTTCAATTCTGACAAATGCCACACCTAATGAACGCTAATCTATAACAAACTGCCCTCCCTCCTTTTTTTAACAAGTGAACAGCTCTACTTAATTTAAGAATTCTTCACAAGGCACTGTCAGACTGGAGAAAAGAAATATATTCCATTGTGACTTGAATAAGAGAATTGTTGAGTACAAAGATTTCTTCATTTATATATGTTAAAAATCATTTATTTGTTTATTTCAAAAATAGATCAGAATGCCAGGAAAAGAAATTTGGGAACTATTAATTAATTTTAAATAAAATTAAGATTCTCTTTTTTTTATTTTTTCTTAGCATGAACAGATACATTTGACAGATATTTTTAGAAAACTGGTAAAACATTTCTACAATTTTTTTTTAAATTTTTTTTTATCTTCAATACAATCACTGATTTAATGTATTAGAATGTTTTTTTTTTTTATTGCCTAAATTTAATTAAAAAAATATAAAGTTAAAATAAAGAAACCTTAAACTGTAAATAAACATTTTAAATTTTAAAGTTCAATATATTCTTATATTTATTAAAAGGAATTGTTAGCCAAGGGGATTCAGTTGTAAATAATTCAAAATATTAGATTAAAAAAATCTAGTTGGCAAGGTTGGGTGGTAACACTATCTGGTTACCGCATAAGTAATATCCAAATTTAAAGTCGGAGAAAAAAAAATCACATATTCATATTTAATTAGAATTTATTCATTAATATCAATTTCATCTTTTTGAAGATTCATAAACTTCACAATAACATTTTCATAAAGGTCTTTTTCTGGAGGAAAAAAAATATAGAGAAGGTAGTTTCTACCTGTACACAAATGACTTAGATTAGTCTATCAAGATTGTTCTAAAGATACTTTAATGTGGGTAATAATCATGGGAAAAAAAGATCTGAAGAAGGAAGACTGTGTTTTATCCAGATAAGACCTTAAGTCTTAATATGTAATCTTGGTTGTATGGGGGCCATGAATTATCATGCCTTTACAAATAATCAAAGTGGGCATCTCCTCTTTGAATGTAATGCTTAAACTGCTGAAAATACTTGTCAGTTGTAATTTTAACTGTCACCTCAATGGACCAACCCAATGCCAAACAAAACGTTTTCTACATTTCAGGTTGTACCTGTTTGCCTCAAGTAAGCTATTGTCTGCATCACTTTTTAGAGACTTGAAAAAATCAATATTTCATGATCTGTACAAAAATGATGAGATGCAAACACAAGAGCATAAAGAATTGAAAATATTCACTTTTAATTATGAAATTATAAGGAACTCCTTTTCCAAGTTGATGACAGTGAACCAGTGAAAGTTCAGGTTCAGTTTTCCAACTCACTATTTCTTTCAAGTTCTAAAAAAAAAAAAAAAAAATTAGGATGACTCATTCATGGTACATCTCTAAAGCTGAAGTTATTTGTTTGCCAAAGATGATTGAATAAGTTTCCAATGTCTTTCATTTAAACAATCTCTTTCCTAAATAACATGAATATTTATGGTTTCAGTTAAGTTTTCTAAACTCATAGATGTCATGTCCTTCTTTAGAGGGATCAATTAATAACAAGGTTGAAACATGCTGTGATGATATAACATACTATTTGAAAACTGAACAAGTAGGCACTAGCATTTATTGTTATCCTTTAGACATTTTAGAAGAGGGAAAATATTCAAAGTACTTGTGTACCTGTAGCATCAAAAAGAATGGCAATTGTTAGAAAGTTTTAATACTGAGATACAATGAAACAAAAGCTTTGAAACAATGTATTGAGATTCAATGAAGCTGACATCCACAGTTCACAACTAAAATAGAGGCCAATGAACTATTTAATTAATCCATTACCTTTACATTTTTTTAAACAGTCAATGGTATTTGATTCATTGATTACTCCTGGCATTGTATCAATTGCTTTTTGCTTAATATTTTTTTCATGTTAGAAATTGTATGCATTTAATAGTGACTCGAAATGGAAACGCCTATCAAAATAAAAAGAATTACTACCACAAGAATAAGTTGAAGCAAGATGATGACTTAATAGACAAAAGTATCTAAGTAAGAAAGGTATCTTGTAAGGAAGTCTTATAGTAGTAAAGGAATGGATGAGTTAAACAGTTAATTTTGCTCAGGAACTAATTTTAATAAATACTTTATTTGTATAGATAATTAAAATGACTAAGGGAAAAATCAGCCATGAATTTACTACCTTCAGTTGATTTACCTCCCTTGCCACTCTAGAATATCTCAGATTTGGATATTATATATGGAATTACCTCATAATTTCTAAATTGGGTGTATTCAAATATTTTAAAACTAATATTACAAAATTAAGTCTGATAATGTCTAGATTATATTAATATAATTTTTAATCATTTCACCCCAAGCAAGGTGATAATGCCACCAAGACACAAATTTTAGACATGTAGTTGAGGTAGTAAGGATGGAAAATTCATTAGAACAATTGCCATGAAAATATTTGTAAAGACACAAGGAAGCCATGTCACAGTGGTGGGAAAGTAACTGAAGTTGAGATACCAAATCAGCAGCTATAACATTACAGACCCTTTTTATTTTGTTGAGGATCTTGAGATACATAGCAAAAGTATTAAACCAGATGTGGCAGCAATTGTCAATGTATGGACAAATGGCAGATTTATAAATGTGCAAGATGCATTCTAGCAAGAAAAATTGTCTGGTAGAGCACAGTGAATCAACTTTCCCAGCAAATAGACTAAGCAATTGACTTAATATAATTATTCCACTTCATGTCTGGAAAACCTGAGAAGGTGCAATGAGTTGCTCTCTTGGAGGTTTACATCAGCCATGCTGATGGAAGGTAAAAATGGTTCTCTAAGACGATTAAAAGATAGTTTTGTTTTGGTAGCATTACAATTTACAAGCCATTTCTTGCCTCAGTTAACAACTGACTGAAGGTCATTTTCAAGACCAGTTTTACTTTATCAGACCTGTCAGACTTACTATTAAAACAGGTAAACAGTTGTCATCAGCATAAATACCAAGCTGGAAACCGATGACACCAGTTGGTCCATTGATGAAGGTAACAAAGTAGGTGCAATGATAGAGTCCCGAGAGACACCTGCATTAATGTGAAAGGATCTAGAAGAGTGGCTGTTCATCATGACTTTCATTACATGATTTGTTAAAAAAAAATTAAATCAAAAATTCAGCCAGTCACCATAGCCCTTCATCTTGTGAAGACCAGCATGCCAAACCCTGTCACAGCCCAAGCTTCACCATTCTTATCTAAAAACTTGACAGATTCTTTCGTTAATAACTGTTAACACATAGGCAATTGACCTACAGTAAAAATCCATATTGCTTGTCTAAAAGAAGACCTTGCAAAGTGAGATGCTTAACCAGCTCAAAGTTGATTAAAGCCTCTAGTATTTTGCCAAAAAGAGGTAAAAAAAAAAAAAAAAACTAATTCAAGGAATCAGAAAGTTCAGAGTTCTTAGACATGATCTACAGAAGAGGATTTCCAAGAAGCAGCAAAGAATTTGTTGTAGAGTTTAGATATGCTAGCATGAGCTAACCAGTTACCGTTCCTCACTCATCAAAACTCAGTCAAGTAAATTAAAATACTGTGCACACCAACTGAAAAAAAAAAAATTAGCAAGGAAATATACACATATCAATAATATATTGACACTGTCCTAACAAGCAAAACAATCCTTTTGAAGATGGTTGTCATGATTTAATAGGAATTGTTTTGAGGACACTTAAGTGATAATTGGAATATGATCCATTCAAAACTGAGCATATTTTCACAAAAGGATGATGCATAATCCCAACTTTTAATAAGATGTTCCAAGATTGCAGACTTGGAAGTGATGGGACACGTATGCAAATTTTACAGTCAACCTTTTCTAGTACAGATACATGTTGGGCAATTGGAGTCAATTCTCTTGGAGTTGAGTAGTCCTTTCTATGTAGTCATCTTCAAACTGACATATAAATTGGTAAATTATGGAACTTGTTGAAAAAATAATTAGACCACCCTTGTGAATTGATTTCAACAAAGGTCAAGAAGTAACATTATACATGAATTAGCCAAAAAATAAAATTGCCTGACACTGGTAGAGATTTGTAAATCTCACACCAACCTCATCAATTCACAACAATCTAAGATAAAGAGGACATTTTGGGGGAACAAAACCTTTTGATTTATGGAATTGTATAATCTTAGCATTAATGCTAGATTGCACCATATCCAGAGTGTGGCCATTATTGCAAAATATTTACTTAATAAATTATAATTCCTGTTCTAATTTATTCGTAGAACAGATCAATAAGGCATGATGGATTAAGATCTTTATAAGATTAATTTTACATCGTCTAAGACAAAATGAGGCCCAGCAGGTATATAATTCAGTAAATGTGGGTTTTCAGTACACAGATGTAACAAACTGAGAATTTTGTCTTAGTACTGCCATATTAAAAAATGATAAAACCCCATCGTTCGTTTTTCACAAATGGAGAGCTAGACAAAAATCAATGTAAACTTAATGAAACACCTCCTTTTCCAATTCCCTATTAAACACACAATAAGGTGTCATCAACATAACGTACATAGCAGTTGGGCCATCTGGCACTAGAAAACAATCTCTTGTCTGTGGAATCCCACATATATGTTAGTTATCACAGGACCTAAAGGCTTACCAATTGAAATCTCATTAATCTGCTTGACATTGTCAAAACTGAATTTGACAGACATCATTGCAAACTTAAACTCAATTTGTGCCTGAATTTCTGGGATGAGGAGCTATCATTATATTCAAGTGGCGCCAGAGATTGAACTCACAACTACTATGACAGGGTCATATTATCCTTTAGTTTAGTATAGGCTGCAGCCTAAGGCTCTTCAAGCTTTTATAAAGCAATGATTTTCATTTTCGAGATGCTATAACTTCTAAATAGTTTCATAAACTGAAATGATGTCCATATAACAAACTCAATTTGACTTTGCAGGAAGCAAAGCTAGGAAAAGATCGTTTTAGTTTGTGTCATTGTGTTTAAGTAGGTAATGTTTGATTTTTAATTCAGGATTTCAAATTTTAGAAATTTTTATAAAACAATGATATTAATTTTCTAGATGTTATTACTTCTAAATAGTTTCATAAACTGAAATGATATCAATATGATAAACTCATTTATTTTAATTGTTATAAAATTTTTTTTTTTAACTACGGCTGTGTTGAAATGTGCTAATTTGATTTGCAATAAATAGTAAAATAGTGATATTTCTTAAAGAATATCTTTATTAACAAAAGATAGCTATTCTAGTTTTAGAGAATTTACAATAAGTTTACTTTGAGTTATGTAAATATTGCTAAACTATATCACAAGTAGAAAATATTCAAGACTTGTGCAGACAAGTAAGAGGAGACTGTCTGGGGGTGGGGGACATAATTTCATTTACCTAGGAGCCCTAAAATCTCATAATCCAGCCATGACTATGATATAGTAATTGGGACAGGCAGTGTTTACTTGGCCTTAGTGGAAACAGGGCAAGCAATAACTGAGTAGTACTAAAAATACAAGATATTCCTAGACATGGGCAGTGGAATATGAACAATCTAACCCAGGAAATTAAATAAAGGGTTCAGTTTGAAATTCCCTGTAGATTACCTGGATTGACAAGCACTTGATGGAGACTGGAGAGCACAGTAGCCAGAATATTGTGATAACAACAAAGGTGAGGACAATAATCTATGTGTAAATAATGTAAATTAATAAACAAGGTAAAAAGAGTTTCAGGAATACAAGGAGGAGAAAGATGACTTCAATATTGATCATTGTCACAGATGTCTATTGTTTCCTGAAGCGAAACACAATAGACTACTGATATCAAATGTACACATAAATTTGACATCAGAATTAAATGGACATGTTCTCTGTTTTTAGTGAATCACATTCTATTACTGGTTGAGAATCGTTTATCTGAAATTCTTGAGACTGGAAGTGCTTCAGTTTTCAGATTTTGGAATACAGTCTATTTATAGCATCTATAAAATGGGGCAGCTTGGGTATGGAATCCAAGCATAAACACAATATCCATTTACATTTCATAACACACCTTATACATATACCCTGAATGTAGTTTTATATAAAATTTAATAAAATTTGTGTACATAAAGACACAGGTGACACTAGTCATGTAATGCTCAAGGATTTTTAAGTGCTGAAATTAACATTTCACGTAAAAATGTTTCGGACTTTCTGTACATATACAAAAAATATATAAATGCAGAAATTTTTGAATATTTTTACTGAACATGAAAAATCAGGTAAGTAATCCCTGAACAAAGATGTTGCTGTGACAATCACTAACAAAAAACTGGTCCAAACACAGGCTACATAGCTGGGGAGGGGAGACCCCAACCAGGTCAAATGAGGTCACTTGCAACAGCTGGACATCACCTAGGAACCTTCCCAGTGCTTTCTGAATATTTCCATTTGTAGCAAGTCATCTCATCTGAAAAACTTTCAGATTTTGGATAAAGGATAATCAACCTGTACTTAAAAATCGTCAAAACAATTTATATTAAATAAAGACAATCATCCTTATACAAACAAAAAGGATTGATTGTTAGAACTTAGTCACCAAAATTGCATGATTGTATCACACTAAGTCAGGACAAGAACGATTGGCTTAACACGAATTTTAAAATTGCAAGGGTAATAACTCAATTTTCAAAGTTAATTACCTCCCCTATAAGGTAGAAAAAAAAACAACTTTCATTCGTCGTGGTACTGAAATGCTATTTTCTTTCATGTCATCGTTTGTTAAAATTGCCTTTTAATAAGAACAGAAACTTCAAACTTCCTTAAATTTATCCAAGGGTCAAATATTAAAACTAATAGTGCATTTTTATTTATAGATTTTGTTCAGATCTTTGATTAAATACTTAAATGCATTTATTAATTCTAGGACATGCACTGCTTTAAAATGTTAATTTGATTTGAACAAAACCTAATCAATTTTTTTACTCATTTAATGAGTATTAAATGGGTAAAAAAATTCTTCCATTCCTAACCTGACCCCCAACAGCAAACGCCATTAATCTAAAAATTATTGAATTAAAATTTCTTATTTAAAACTATGGCAAAATCAATTACTGAGAATCATAAATTTCAGATTTTAATCTTTGAGACTATACACTCAGCACAGTTGTTTCAGAAAAATATTATGTAAACAATCATTTGTTATAGCACAATTAGATGGCAAAGGAAATCAAAATGAACACAGTAAACATTCAGGTTTTAATTCCTGATGTTCAGTGTACAGAAAATAATCAATGAAAGAGGAATCAAATTTCCTTCACAGCATTTAACTTAGAAAAAGCTGTCATTTCAAAGTGGCAAAGTTTGAAGATGATGTTAAGATTAGCAATTGAATACCATCAAGCCAAATCTACCAAAGCCCAACTATCACTAATTTTAAGAAGAAAGCTCTGGAAGAAAATCTGAATTCTCTCTCACTAAAATATGCAAGTATTATCTACAGTAAATAAGTGTGTATTTATTCTTATGAAAGAATAGCATTCAAAGGAATTACACACTTTCACTATCATAAATGGAATAGGACATTGTGTGTGTATTTGTACACACACACACACACACACACTTGGCTACAAGAAATTTGTCAAAGATTAGTTCTAAAATAAAGTAAAATATGACAATTTGTTTCTGGTGTGTGTTCACCAAAATTCATAATTGAGTCAACCAACTACAGCCTCTGGCTTAATTCCATAACAGAATCAAAATATAATGCTAAAATAGAACACAAGTGTAGTGAAAGACAAGTTTTTCAACCCATGCAAGTCTACAATATATAGTTTGATAATTTTAACATAAAACCTGCAATCTAACAAGCAGAATAAATTAATTTTTGTTCTTTTAAGATAAAAAATATGTAATGATTACATGAGTGTCTTAGTTTGTAATTAAAACAAAAATTTTTATAATCAAAGTAGAAAAATGAGGCTTTGACTTACTAACATACAACATCCAAATAGGCCGACTCTTCTGATGATAATCAAAACTTTTTAGCTTTTTAAGTGAAACCTTATGAAACGGTTATCTAACTTTTGTTCATTATACTTTATTTAAGCACTATTAAAATTCTCAATGCTTAATAATAAGCAATGAATTTTATTTATTTTAGCTATGTTAATTATGTTAATTAACTATAGCTAATTAACATAATTACTTAATAGTAAAGTATTCATATCAATCCAATTGATAAAAGAATATGAAAGTCAGTACATATACTTTCCTACATTTTCGATCCCATAAAAAAAAAAACAGCAATATTTTTGTACAATTCTTTAATCTATCACAGAATTTCACTTCAGTTGTCAATGATAAAATTATTGCAACAGCTTCATTTCAGTAAGTAATTGATATTTCTGCTAGTAATAATGTAAATAATTCAGTAAGAATTTTGAGTTCTTTTAAAAAGCCAAGTACCATGTGACTAATATGCTAGTCACAGTTATCCAGTGAATAAAAATAAATCCATTTAAAATTTGATGTTGTTATTTCAACAAATAACCCAACCTAAGTTTATGGAGAAAATTGAGTTATGTCCAAATTTATGATTGGAAAGGAAAACAAGCAGTTTTTTTGTTGTTGTTGTCTTTTCATATATTATGGATAAAATATAAAAATGCTTCATAATGACAACCCAAAGAGTTACCCAAATATTAATAAAATTGTAAAGTAATGGACCATTATGCTAAGAATTACAACTAACAAACCTCACTTATGTGACTCCTAAAAAAAAAAACAAAAAAAAACTAGCAGTACAGTTACTAAGGAATTTTAAGCAATTAATACTAAACTTACTTTCTGTTTATTATTTCAAGACAAAAAGCACACGTGTTGCTTTGGTTTAGAGCATAACTTGGCATTTTCATGAATCTAGGTCTAAATGCAGAGTTAGTGACACTTCTCACCACATTAAAAGACGACAAAATTGTACAAAGGTTTCTTTTCACTCAAGAGAAATTTAATGCATGTGAAATCTATGAAATATAAATATAACTAACAATTGTTTGAAAAGACATCTGCTGAAGTCGGTTGCAATATACATATTCTTTTAGACTATGGGTTCATCAAGCTGTCACTATTATGACAGAATGCAGAAAGATGAGTGATTGTGCAGCTTAATGAAAGAGGTATGCAAAGAGCAACCTTTGGGAAACAAATGTCATAAAATATTAGCAACAGAGCAACTGCTGTGAATGTACTTTCTCTCGTCTCTCTCTCTCTCTCACACACACACACACACAGGTTTACTGTAATAGTGGCTCTTTTAAAATGCTTCAGCTGATTTTATCTGTATGATGATTACACAATTCCACTTTAGTTCATTTCCATTTAATTACTACAAATGACTTTTTCTAACTTAGAAAAAGAAAATTACTAAATTATCAGTAATTTAGTCACTATAATATAATTATTTAAAAATCATGCACTAAAAATTATATACACATTTAACAGCAGCAATAATGGTGAGACTCTTCAGAAAAACATGGCTATATATTTTTTAGTATATAATCTAGTAAAACAAATGAGATAAATGGGTTTTTATATCTTTTAAATTAAGTTAAGCAGAGAATTGAGCAAAATTACAATTTTCTTTTCAGATTTATCTTGATTATTTGTTCATTACTAGGTAAACAAATGTTACTCTTTTATGGAAAAGGAAAAAGTTTCAATAATATTTCAAAAACCCTGACAACTGCTAGGTGGGGGTTCTCATTTCTAATGTAGAATAATGACACTGAAAATCTACAATAGGCACAGAACAGGCATACAACTTTGAAAAAAAAATGGTATTATAAAAGATAAATATTCTATATTTAACAAAAAAAAAGTAAAGTGCAACAAATTATGGAATCTATAAATACTTTGCTATATTTTTTAGATTTCTGGGATGAGGAGTTATTATTTACACTATTTATATATAGTGTAAATATATTTTTGAAATTGTTGATATCATTCATGTAACAAAGAAAAAAAAAGAATCAAATTGAAACTTTCAAAATAAATAAGTTTTGTTTTTTGTTAATATTTCTAATGTAGATTTCAAACTTTTTCTATTCAAAAAAAATCTTAAAAAAACATTTACTTACCCCCCCCAAAAAAAACAAGATCTTTTGCAATAAAATCAAATATATATAAAGACAAGAGAAAGTTTCTCACTTTATATTCAGGAACTAAGAACAGAAATGATCATAGTCAATAAAAATGATGTTAAAAATCAAACTTTGTTCTCCATGATTAAATGCAATATCTGTGCCCCAATTTTTAATAGATACAAAACTGATTGTATTACAATAAGTTTGATAAACTTGTGCACTTCTAGACTTCAGCTGAGTAACCAATATAAAAACTGCTTGTCCCTGAATGATTTGCTATATATTTTCAAGTTAATAAGTTTAACTAAGGAATAATAAAATAAGAAAATTTGGTAGCAAAGTCTGTTAAGATTATTTTCCTTCTTTCAACTGTTTTCTTTTCCTCTTTTCTAGCAATGTTTACTTTTAGATTTGGCCATGTATTAAGGATAGCAGAAAATTACCTTCCAAAGTGCCTACTGTTTAGTAAGTTGACCTCCAGTCAACACAGCAGAGGCTGATTGCCACAAAGTAGATAGAGTCCCTAAGAACAAGTCTGTTGTCTCCTGTGGTATCAGCCACCACAAATGAATAACACAAATGGCTAACAGACCTTCTTAGTATCACAAGGTTTCCCAGGCAATCAAGCAAACTTAAAGAGGCAGTACCAGGAAATTTGCAATCTTTGCAGGAAAAATAATTTTTGTGCAATAAAAAGAAATTGATAAATTCTTACTATCCTTCTTATACTCATATTTTTTTAATTTTCCATTTCTTCATTTCTTAGAATAATTTAGGAACAAGCAATATTAGTAGAGTAGTGTAAGCAGAAAATGCTTCTACTTCGATATGTTACTCCTAAACCAGTTTTATACACAGGCATAAAGAATATGGAAGAACTGAATGAAAGAACATTGAGTGAGTAAAGAAGTAAGAAAAAGCACTGGGGTTAGTTGCTTCTCTATACTTCATACTTTTGGGGGCAAAAGAGAATGAAAAAGTTAGTGGATTCAGTTAGGTGTAGAGAAGCAAAATACAAGTGAGGTCAAAGACAGAAAAACAGTTTTTGCCATTTAGAGTCCTTGTCAGTTTTGTTTTTATGTATGTTTTTCATGACTAACTTTCTCCACCTTTTCATTTTTAAAATTCAATTAAAATTTTTTAAATAAATTTGTAATTTTTTTTTGTTTTTAAAGAAGACCTTAGCTGTAATCACCCAAAGAGGAAAAACATTCTTTAATAACTTTAAATTGAAATTGTTGAAAATTTTCAATTTTATAAAAGTAACATTTTTACACTTTATAAAAGTGTAAAAATATTACTTTTATAAAATTGAAAATTGTCAATAAGCAATTATTGTTGCTCTAATTTTTTATATTGAGCACTTTATTTGCAAAAGCCCACTTGCCTTGAACACATTAGCTTCCAGTAATTTACTGGTAAACATGTTTAGTTGGATAGTTGACAGTGTTTGTTATTACATATAAATACCTCCAAAGATTCACTAACAAATTAGCATACATTAAAAAAAAAAAATGATCCAAACCTAATAAAAACAAAGTTATGGTTATTATTAAGAAAAAAGACCAAAGAATCAGAATGTGGGCTAATTTTTTTTTTTTTTTGGCATAAGCAGGTAATCATAAATAAATAGTATGGGAAATTTTAGTGTCTTTTGTGGTGAAAAACATTGCTTTCAAAATTTTTTCACAAATGAATGAAATTATTTTAGAATTTTTCTTTTTTAGAAAATCTTGGTAAAAATTTTTTTTTTTTTTTACATCTGTTACCCATCACTTTTATTTAATTTTATGAAATTTCAAAAAGTTAAGTTTTTTACTGCTTGATAATTATATTAGCTATATGCAAAACTCTTTGGATAATTTGAATCATCAATTTTTTTTTTTTTTTTTTTTTTTTTGGCAAAATAGTACCTCCAATTAGCAAAAATCTGCTCTGAATCATAATATAAAAAATGCAATAAACTAAGACATTATTTAATTAGAAAAACTTTTAGTTGCTTTTATGAATATGGTATTATGGACACTATTGTCTTAATTTAATAAGTTTCAGAACTTATTCACAAATTACATTAGTTTCTTTTTTAAATCTTGGCAATTTTCACACACACTTAACTTTATGAAATTTAAAGAAATTCATTTTTGTAGTGCTTAATGTTTATATTAGTTATAAGCACAAGTCTTTGGAGAATTTAAATCATCATTTCTTTTTTGTAGAACAGGGCTTACATGTTGGTGCAATTACACATGCACATAAATGAGATATGCTGGGAATTAAAAAATGAAAATTCCCAGCATCCCTCGTTCGTGCACGTGTGTAGTTTCACTGACATTTAGCCCAATGAAGTCCTAAAGGACAAAACGTGTCACACAAAAAACGTTTCCACTTTGTCATATAATACAATATATATATATATATATATATATATATATATATATATATATATATATATATATATATGCATCAGTTAGCTATCATTTTCACAGAACAGAATAATTGTGAAAAAATAATGAAGAAGGTGTGAAAGATAGAACTTAAATAAGAAAGCTAGAGAAAAATGAAAGGAAAAAATAGATGAGAGAAAGGTTTTGTTTGCTGATTTGACTTTTATTACTCCTTTATCACTTTGATCTCAGAGCGAGTGAAGTTTTATTTTTTTTTTATATTTTATTTGGTGGGAGGTGGGTGATGCTACAAAGGAAGGAAGATATATTGACTACAGTTTTCAACTAATGAGATTTAAAAAATGGTGCGATTTGATAAATGTTTCTGTTATCAACAAATGACTCACTCAGATTCTTAAAATAATCAACCATTGTTCCCACATTCATCATTTATTATGAGAAAGTTAGTTTTACTTTTGTTTTTTTGTAATTTTTACACTTTCTTTGTGTGACACAACGAGAAGCATTTGTACTTTAAAACACTTTTTAATCTTAAGAAGCAGAATGAGAAATAAGATTTGCAAACTAAATCATACTTTTCAAACACTTTTTAAGGATGAAATATAAAGCAAGTTATTTTTAAAAGCTCGACAAAGGATTATTTTAAAAATATTTTTGAAACAAATTTAAATTTAAAACCTTTGATAAGCATATTTTACAAAATCAAGTTTTTTAAGCCTAAATGATTATACAAGAAATAAGATATTATTTTTGCTTTATAAAAATGTACAAGAGAACGACTTTTTTATATTTTAAAAACTAAAAAATTCAATATTAAGAAATAAGGTCAAAAATTCATTTTAATGAATCACATTTTTTTTATTTCTGTTAACTATTTTTTTAAAGTACATGATATGCCTCCTGCCAAAAAATAAGCATTAAAAACTTTTTTAATATCAATAAAAACAAATAAAAACATACAGATTGTTTTCAAGAAAAATAGAAAAAAAAACTGAAGATAATAACAGCTGAACTTTTAAAAAGTATACAATATACATGGCCGAATAACAATGCTTACAAATTGTAAGAAAAGTAAGAAAAGAATTCTCTCAAATATTGTTTCAAATTTTTGCGTATAAAATGTTTGTATAAAATCAAGTAAAAATTTGACTCATTTTTTTCCTATATAAATCAATAATTGTCTATCACAAACGTTTACCAAGTTCATAAAGAAAAAAAAATCTTAGTGATTTGCGCTGTAACCAAATTTTTATAGATTTGATTTGACAACCACAGGATTTCTGAAATGAAATTCAATAATCCACCACTGCTGAATTTATTTTTCAAACGAATATTTCATGATTTGCATAACACGGTATACAAAATATAGACTATTTTTCACAAATTAAAATGCAATCATTTTTTTTTTTCATTTTTAAGCTTCAGTATATAAATAATTTTTTACTTTTTTGTTTTAATTCCAAAAAGGATTTCTGATTTAAATTTATTTTTCAAAACTTTAACAAGCGATTTATAAACATAAAATAAAAATATTTAAAAATCGCTTTATTAAATTATTTAAAGATATGGTTTTTACTTTTTAAAACTAAGTTTTAATTGTTCAAAACCCGGTCTAACACAAAACACTAACTACAGTAAGGCGTAAGCTAAGCTTGAAAAGAAGTTAAAAAAAAACAAAAAAAACATTGACATTCATTACGTCCTGTATGAGTGAAAATAATAAAATTTTCAAAAAATTACAAATATCCCTACAAACAACCCATTCTTAAATACCAATTTATTTGCTTACTTATTCTATATTTGGTATTTTGGTGCTTGTTATTAAAGCAGAAATGTGAGCCAAGAAAGTGAAAGTTTTACTTTTTAAAAAAAGTCTGGTTAATTTTCTACTTTTAAAAATTAAATAAAATGGTTAATTACTTGGATGGAACATATCAGTCAATGCAATGCAATGGTAATTAGCAAACATTTTCTTTTATGGACACGAGAAGTACACATGGATACACACAGTTTCATTCATTCATAGAATCATAAAATAAAAATCATGCTCGAGCCCTAAAAAGGCTTTTTTTAATGTGGAGAAATAAATTTAACCAAGCATCTGTTCTAACTTTATCACATATAATTTATTTTTTATTTATGGAGTATTAAATAAATGATTTGTCAAACAAAGACAAAAATAAAAATGAAATTTTAAAGGTTGGGTAAATAAATAAAAATGTAATTTTAAAAATTCAATTCAATATGTAAAGGAAGGGTCAACTTCATGATCTTTCTTTATTTACTTAAAGAAAAAGTTAAACTTAATCTTTGCTTTGTTACATGTACAAATTCTTTCTTTAAAAAAAGCTGTTAAAAATGTAATTGTAAAGTTGTTGAATTAGTCATAAAAAATATCGGTATATTATTATTTATTTACTTAACGAATATAAATTCTAAGTATTTTATGTTCACTTAGCTAACAAATGTAGTTTTCCCCCATTGTTAGTTAACATATTTGCACAAAACTACGAACAAAGCCCATACATCATTTACTACTGATAGTCATATCTGGATGGGCTTGTCAGTTCTCATGGATTTAATTTACAACAGTTTCTTTGGAGATTTATGCAAATGGAAAAACAAATAAAAGAATAAACTTACTAAATAAGATCATAAGATAATTTTCCATCTAACCAGTTTCTTACAAACTGTTAAAATTTTAAAAAGCTAATCAATGCAGAATAAAGTTAAGAAAAAGAAAGTACTTTTTTTGGTAGCAAGACGCTTTTAAATATTTGAAATAAATTCTGTTTTATTTATGTCATTAAAATAACATTCTTCTTTTAATCTTAAACTTTAAGTTTCATTTATTTTTATTGAACAATTTTTATTTTATTTCTTTCAGTTTTACTTTTAAAATTCCTTTTTAACAACTGTAATCAAATGGAGTTTTAAACCACAAAAATAAATTTTTTTTTAATTTATAATATTGTCTAATTCTCACTTAATTCTTATGAAGCTAAAAAAAAAAATTTCCTTTTTAAAACGTGCATTTTTTAGACCATTAGAGAAACAAGTAATATTCAACATTAAAAAATTTAATTTAATAATCTTTTTCTTTTACTGCCTCAACAAAATAAATGTTTTTGATTTTTTTTACTCTTCTAGTTTTCTCCTTTCTTTATCTGATCTATTATTAAACTCAACAGTTATTCAACAATAAGAAATAAGATATCGTAAATATGTAACCGCATAATAATAAATAATACTCGCCAAAACTGTCACTGTCGCCAGGTGAGATTGGTTTTAGGTTACAACACAAAATTGAAAATTAGCCATTATTCCTTAGCAACATGTGTTAAATTTGACAATCGAGAAATCAAACAGAATTGCATTGCCTTAGTTTTAGGTTCTCCTTTTTTTTAATAATTTTAAAAAAATGCACATTTAAAGATATACACAAAATAGAAATGAAAATAAATTTCCATGAATAAAAATAATTAATCTTTCACTAGAAAACCAAATTAACTAAAAAACTAACACAAATAAAAAAAAAGCGATCAATAACGTTTAATGTTTATAAACTTTAAAACCGACCATAAAGTTCAGTTTTAAAAGAGTAAACTTTGTCTGACCTTAAAAAATAATAATAATTATTTACAACTTTGACATTTTAGATCAATCAATAATAATAATCTTTCCTTCATGTTTTTTTTACTATAAATTAATTTATAATTCATGATTCTTGAATTTGTTGAGATCCCAATTTCTCCGCCGTTTTAAAAATGAATGAAAACAACTCTTACTCGATTTTTTTTTTATGCAATAGAGAATTTTTGTTTTAGTTATTTTTTGTACTTGATATCTGTCTTCTTAATTTTGTGGTCAGATCTGGAGCAAAAACAAGACAAAAAATTCAAAGAAAAAAAGAAAGGTCATTGCCACAGAAAAAAAGTTAAGATTGTTTTTATTTTAATAAAATAAATATACTTTGGATTGGAATATGAATGATTGATATAAGTAATAGAACTTTACCGTTGGAGAAATAAAGAAAACTTTACATAACGATAAGAAAAATGAAAACAAAAAGAAATCGCGCTTTAAAAAAAACAATATTTTTTTTACTTTCTTGCCTACAGTAAATTTTAAGATAAATTTCCAAAACTTCTTGAATAGAAAGAAAAAATTATTTTCATTACAAAACTTCTGGTAGGATTTTAAAATTATTTTTATTATTTTCTTAATTTGACCAAAATGCGTTTACTTTTTTTAAAAAACTTTTTTTTTTTTAAAATACAATTGATTCTAGTTGTGACCTCCAAAAATATAATAATAAAATTTAAATACTGATGTCCGTCCGTAATAATAATAGGAAATGTGATTTTTTTTTTTTTAATATAATAATAATCGATTTTTTTTTTAGTTTCGGTTTTCTTCATTTTTCAGTTGCTTGATTATTGATAAAAATCTAATTTACATTTATCATTATTTATTATAAATTTTATAAATAAATATAAATATAAAAAGAAAGCAGGAATTTTGTTTTATTACTTTTATTTATTTTCTACATAATTTGTAACTAGGAAGAAAAAAAGATAGAAAGAAGCCATGAAAGTGAATCTCACACGTACACAAATCAACAAGAACATCACTGTCTCTACATTTTCAACAAATACGTTCATTTGTGTGTGTTTATAAGCAATAAAATAACTCAATCCAGAAAATTTCCTCAAAAATGAAAAAAAAATATAACAAACGATGAAAAAAAAATGGTTGAAAAAGAAAGACCGTTTTCTTATTAAAAAAAAAAAAAAACTATATTCCGTTTAACCAACAAAAAAACAATTTCATCGCAACCGCCCCTCAACATACTTTCTACTTTTTTTTTTTTAATTGCGTCCTAGCAGTTTTGCACCTTTTTCACTTCTTACCTAAGTAAAGTAAGTATTGTTGATTATTATTTATCTATTATTACTTATATAGTTGTTAAATTACTTGAACGATTCTTTTAAATAAGCAAGGCGATCGTTAAAAAAAAAAAGTATTCATTCTCACCCTTTCTCGTCCTTTTGTCGATTCATGGCGAATAAAAGTTATAAAAAACTTTGTAACGTCCGTTATGTCTTCTTTTCTGCTGTTTTTATGGATGGATTTAGAGGCAAAAGATTCTTCTTGTTCGTTCGTCCGTTTTTTCCCCCAACTTGTTGCAACTTGATTAGCGTCTCGCACTTTCTTTTTTTCTTCTTCTTCTTTTCCCACTTTCTTGTCCTCCCCATCTGCTTTCTCTTAGTCTATCACCCTTTTTTTAACCACCCTCTCTTTACTTAATAATACTCTTTCGTTCCTTTCTCTCTCACGCTCATCTTCACCTTTTTATTATTTTTTTAGCGTTGCCCAGTCTCTTTCTTTTTTCACCGTTGCTCACACTCTCTTTCTTTTTTCACTTTCTGCATCTACTCTTTCACTTTTATTCTCTGAACCTAATGTTACTCTTTTACTTTTCTCACACTTTTTCTCTCCCACCTAGTTTTACACCCTCCCTAACTGCTTTTTACTCTTTCTCTCATTTTGCACCGCAGTTAGTTTTTTTGTCCGTCTTTCCCTCACTTCTTCTTTAAACTTTTTGCTTTTTCAATCCGTTAGCCATTCTCTTCTTCTCTTACTGATTTCTTACCGTTTTTTTTTAAATTAAACTTTACTCTCTTTCCTTCTCATCGTGTCTCTCAACAAATATGACATACCAAGTGAAAATGTAACGTTATGATCAGTACTAGTCGATATTATTTAAGAGAACCATAAATCCTTACAGTGCTTTCTTTATTTATCGTATAGTTTTTTACTTTTTTTCTGTCTGTTTTACCTACGTACTTATTTACTCAGCGCTCACTCCCTCTCTCTCCCTCCCTCCCTCTCTTTCTTTCTTTCTTACGAGTTTTTTTCTTCTACTTTTTACTATTTGTTCTTTACTTTCTACTTTTTTTTATCCTTTTTTTTGTGTCATTCATTTACTCATTCATTCTTTATTCCCTCTCTAATTTAATTCATCGCTCTTTTTTTCACTCTCAAGTCTCAACCTTATGTTTTTTCCCTTTCCTTTTTTTGCCCATCTTCCTCTCTTTTCTCTATCTTTTCTATCCCTGATGTTCTCATCTTTGTTGATTAATTACTCTCCTCAACTTCCCACACGCCTTTTTTTTTTACCCTTTCTTATCACTCTTTCTTTCTGTTTATTCATTTTGACTTCTTTGAGTTTTATCTCATCTTCTTTAATCTTTGCTATTCGTGTCTTATTGCGCACTTCACTACAGCTAGGATTTTACTTTCATTCTTTGATAATTTTTTTTTATTATTCATTTATTTATTCATTTCTTTTCTCACTCCCCCCACCTCTTTATTTCGTTGTGGACATGCTCGTTAAATGTTTTGCAGACCAGCTCGGTCCTGCTCTGAATTAAGTGGCGTCATACATCTTGTGGCCTTGTGCCAGACAAAGTTAAACTTGCTTGTAACTTTTATATTGTATATCTACTTACTTACATTACCATGGAACGACGTTTCGTAAGTTAGTCTTGCAAGCTATTTACTCGCACTGTGGAGCGTTTGATCTTTACTAGGATACCCCACACATGTGACCTTATGTCAGACTACTTTTTCTTTTCTTAATAAATAACTTCTTTTTGCTATCTTCGGCTCATTTGATTTACAACCTCTTTCTTTTATCCTCGCCCTTTCCTACCTCCCTTAATTTTTCTCATTCTTTTCTTCTATTTCTTTTTCTTGCTTGACTTAGTCTTATCTTTTCCCTCACTCAAATATTCATTCTGTCTGTTTTTCTCTTTGCTTTCTCTACTGAAATGTTTACTTTCCTTGTTTTCACCCCTTTTTTTTTTTATTTTCACACTCTCTCCTTCAAAACTCCCTCTTATTTTTACCATCACACCACTCTCCCTTTCACCAATATTTTTATTTTATTACATTTTCTCTCTCTTTTTCTCTCTCTTTGATTTTTACCTTCTTTCTCTATTAACATTTTACTTTCTTTTTTTGCACTTCTCTTTTACTGACTCCAATTACCCACTCTCTAATTTTTAACAGTTCTCTCACGCTGCAATTCTTTTCACCCTCCCTTACTATTTTATGGTTTCTTCCTTTTTTCTCCCATTCTTTTCTTTTATTTCTCCCTCGTTCTCCATCTTTTAATGTTCAGTTCATATATCTTTTTAATTTTCTATTACTTTCCGACCTTCCGCTCTTTACTCTTTATTTTTTTTTTTTTATCTTAACCACCTTCATACATTCTCTTTTTCTTTCTTTTTTCTTCTTTTCTCCTCTATTTATATAAATTTTTGTCATGTTTTCTTTATTATCTCGTTTGATCCTTCCCCCTTTACTTTTTACATCACAGCTTGCTGTTTCTATACAAATAAATCTAAAAAAAAAAACCTTTAGCCTAAAAGCCTCATTTAAAAAAAAATTATTCCGAATGTTACAATATATTCATTGCTGATGTCAAAACTATTATAAATTTATTGAATAAATTTAAAATACCATTAATAATTGTATATTTAATTCATTCAATTAATTAATAATTTCACATCATGTCAGATAGGAAATGTTTTTATGCTCAAATATTTTACTTCAGTCAACTGGGAGCAAAATTGATATGAAAACATGAGCAACAATATACCATTTAAGACAAATCCAACATTTTTATACAATGGATAAATAATTTATCCATTGTAAATTTATTTATCAAACTATTTACCCAGATATATATATAAAATTGATAAAAATAAATAGTAAGTGAAAGACCAGTAGATCTTTCACACCTCCAAAAACCTAAAAGATATTTTCCTGTGCACGGATGGATGTAGTCAGAAATAAATCATTCGTTAACTTAGACATTTAGATGCAATAGCATAAACAGTATGTGGACGTAGTTTCAGTAAAATTACCAAACTAGTAAATCAGAATTAAGGAGTCAACATTGGCTATTCAAACAGAAGATCAAGAATCTAAAATTGTTTTCAAGATGAGCCTATCTCTACTGATACAAGCAGAGGAGGATTGGCATTTGAACAGCGGTATAGTGACAATGGAGATACAACCATATCGACAGACCAGAAATAACACATCTGCTCAACACATTGACACCATAAAATTTCACTCACTGCTCTTGGATAAGTAATTTGACACGAGAACTAATACCTCGTGTGGTTGATAACTGGATTTATTTGTACATACAAGCTTTGCATGCTAAAATCAAAAAAGCTTACACGTGTGATTTATGACCGGTGCTTGCCATTCACACAATGAACCAATTGCTCTGACAGAGACTCATCCTTTCTCTTTTCCGCAGCGCCAGTGTTCTGCCTAATAGTTATTGTTTATTCTATATATTCATGTTTTTGTTTATTCACATTTCTATAGTTACAGGCATTGCTACCTCTATAATAACACAAGTCGTAGCTATTACACCCTCTACAGATCTTAAAACTAGTTCAATAATTAATATTTTAGATTTGAAATCTGAAGTCTTTAAATGAACTGTTCATCTTTAAATGTAAAATCCATTGTACATATGTGCCTATTTTTAAAACTGTGCCTGTTATTAAAAGTTGATTTAAAAAAGATGGAATGTGAATGTTTTCAATGTATTATTTATATCTTCAACATGAAAGATTTCTTTCTTTTTTTTTATTGATCATTTATGCAGATTTAAACATTCATATGTTTTTGCTTTTCTTTTATTTTTTAACTATTTGGATTATTCTAGATACATATATGATAAAGCGTTATATAATAGATGCTTTCTTATATAATAGACTCTTTTAGACAGTTACTGCCCTCTTCAGGATACAACTGGTATGAAATGTTTGACTCACAAATCATAGATCTTGAATATCTGCTTCTTATGGAGTAACCTCATGGCTTTCCATCCCTGTAAGCAGAAGAGGTCTGTATGAATGATAGGATTGTAACTTCTGGCTCATGACAGTCATGTATAGTTCTTATATTTTGATCTATCTCAGGGCTAGTGTATGCTACCCCAAAATCACCCTGACCAGGAGGAAAATCTGATTGGGCTCCCTGGGCAGTGCTTTATGACCCTTGCTATCTTATCAACATTTGCTTTATTTCTACCTATGTTTGTATACATTATAAATTAAGCTAAGCACAACTGTCTACTAAAGGATGAAAAATCTTTGCAGATTTTGACGTTGTCCTGGGGACTTCTTTTTTTTTTTTTTATCCAAATCTGTGAATTTGTTTTGCTCATGCTAAGTTTAAAAAAAAAAAAACACTATATAAAATTCATTGTTTTTCATCCTAATGTTGAATGTGTTACAATTATTAAATTTTTTAATAAAAAAAATTTCAACTTGAAGTTAAAAATTGCCACAAAACCTTGATTTTATTAAAATGAGATGTCTCTAATTTGTATTTAGATTGCATACGATCTATTATTGCACATAATTAGATTGCAATACAATTTGTATTTTATAAGAATGCTACCTTATGAAAAATGAGATATAGAGTGGGGGAGTTGTATCATAGATTCAGAGGGGGACATGAGACACTTACACCATCCCTGATTTCTCTTATTATATGCAAATTTTCTTGTGAAAGGCACAAAGCCCAAACTTTCAGCAACAAATACAAAGTGGCACTGAAAATTTTCAATCCACCCAAGAAGAGAAATAAAAAAAAGTATTCCGATGTTTGGTCAAATTTTGAAAAAAAATGGGTTAGTCCAAGAACTCTCATATTAGCCATAACAACCAATGCCTCTATCTACCAATACCAGATTGAATAATTCATTTTCATGGCATTTCTCAGATCAGTGGGGATTACTTGATAGTGACCAGCTTTTCTCCAAGTCAGTGTTGGATTAATTTAACTTCCTTTTTCTAATTAGTAGGTACATCACTTGGTTGGGCATGTGACCCTTAATGACCAATCAGTGATGCCAAGTCTGTACAGAGAACAATTCTGTGGTAGCTTCTGTGAAGAGAAGATGCTTTCCTGAGTAAAACACCAACTCTTGAAATATAGTATGCTGGGCTTGTGAGTTAAGACAGACTTTTTGTAACATCCACTAGCTTTTCTTTTTAGGGTCCGAGAGAAGGCATGTAATACATTTCTACACTTTGTATGTTCTCCTTTCTAGAAAATAAAACCTCCATTCACATTCTTCTGACTTATCCCTATCTGTCTTTATTTTAAATGTTTGGGTAAATATCTATACCTACAGCAGATACTATGGCCACTCACAAGGTTTACCAAATATATGTGTATCACATTCCAATCAAATGCTTAAAATATGCTGGTAGCCAAGCGTATATGGACTAGACAAAATTACAAATTTTACATGGTACGATCAGCAAAGAGTAATCCCTGAACTCTATAGTGAAACCTTCTTCTTTATGCACTGTGTACCCTTAGGATGTAGGCGATCATGGCTCTCCACAACTTCTTGTCCCTTGTAGCTCTTAATAAACTTTGTCTTTCTGATATTTCTTCTAAGCCCTATTCCGTTATTCATTTACTGAAGCTCACTAAGTTATGCATTGTTTTTTTACACTGTCCATCTTGCCCTCTATCTGCCCTGTTAGTATCAGATTTTCCGAGCCCTCCTTCCTCATTATGTGTACCCAGAAACCTCAACTGTCTTTTCCTGATGTTAAGTAGTAGTTTCCTTTTAGTTTCCATTTTCTCCAAAACTTTATCATTAATCACATGTTTGGTCTATGGTGTACTTCTTTTATGTGGTGAGTCCCTTCAGGACATAGGCATTCATGGCCCTCCAGCACCTCTTGTCTCTTATAGCTAGTTTAGTCTTTTTGTTATTTCTCTCAGACTTTGTTCCACCGTCCACCTGATCAAGCCCATTAAGTATATCACACGTTAATTTCCCTTGTCCCGCTTTCCCTCTATCTGTCCTGTGAGTATCTGATTTTCCAAGCCCTCCTTTCTCATTACATGTCCCAGAAATTTCAGCTGCCTCTTACAGATGTTAAGTATAAGTTTCCTCTTTGGTTCTATTCTCTCTAAAACCTCATCGTTGCTCACATGTTCGGCCCATGGTATCCTTAGCATCCTTCTGTAGAGACACACTTCTGTTGCTTCAAGTCTCTTCATCTTTGAAGAGATTGTCCAGTATTCACTGCAATATAGGAGGACAGGTATCACATGTAGCAGTTCAGTACTCTTTCCTTATAGGAAACCAAAAAAAGTTCTCAAGTTTATTCTTTACTTTCATGTTGTTATTGTCTTACCCACATGCTAAAAAATTATGCTGATATGTCAATTTTAATGCCTCCAATTGAAACTACTCTTTTTTGATCATCTGAGAGAACCTTTTTTACCTTCTATCTGCATGGCTGATGCTAACCTCCAAAAGAGTGATTCCTTGCGCATACTCCAAAACATTTCCACTGACATGAAGTAGAAAGATTATATTGAATCAATTGCTAGGTCTGCTGTGAGGAAAGTTGGATTGTGCTAGACAATATTTCTTGCCAGAATCTATCTTACATATTTATAAGTCTAATATTCACCCAGGCATTGAATATTGCTGCCACATCTAGTCTAGTGCTTCTACTAGATATTTATAGATTTATAAAAACCAAAGAAGAATCTGCAATTTTACTGGTCCTGACCTGATATTTCAGCTTCGGCCACTTTCTCACCACCATAACATCCCTTCTCTCTGTCTTTTCTATAAATATTTGCATGGTATTTGTTTTGCTGAGCTCCAGGGAACACCTTTTATTTATTACCAACTATGCAAGGCAGACCAATAACCTTAATATACATTGATTAATAAAATAAAAATGAGACGTTTATTTCAAATAAGAAATGCTCACTATAATAAAGTTTGAAGTAATAAAAAGATATATATGGATCCACCTTGCATTTATATATATGTGGATTTGTAAGTACTAATACTTCTAGTACTGAGACTTTTCACACTAGTATTAACTTTCATTGGACATCATTTCTATATGAACTGGAACCAATAATAACAACAAAGATGAAGATATTAGTCCAAATGTAAATAGTGGAAATAATGATAACTTCTCATCCCAGGAATTCTGACTGAAATTAAACAAATAACATTCTATTTACCACTGAATAATTATGGAATTTTATTTACCAAGTTTAGCATAATGCAAAATTCTATTTCTGTTAGATCAGCATAAAACTTCATCAAAATGTGCAACTATGTTAATAGAATAATCCATTCAGTAGAATAGTGGACTCTTCTACTGGTGTAGAAAAGTATTGATCAAAAAAAATATATACAGCATTATATATTTGTAGATTTTAAACAATTTGCAATTGTGAGAAAAACAAATACAGGGTGTCCATAAAGTTCGTATGCACTCTAAAAAATTTATAACTTTATTTGTATTTGTGATAGAAATAATTTGTAAAAAGGATTAGAAAGAAGTAAATCTATATTTTTTAAGGTTTTATTGAAATGTCCTTCTTCATTAGCAATACAATGGATAATATGCTGGAAAAAAGAAAATATTTTTTTTACTTATCTAAAAATTGTTGCAAATTTTGTGGTAAAGAATTATTCAATAACTATACTTAAAACTAGGTACATTAAACTTTATAACATTTTTTACAGATTATTTCTATCGCAAAAACAAAGTGCACACAAACTTTATGGACACCCTGTATATAGCTGATGTGAAAGAGGGTTTTCCTTCCAGTTTTCTACTTTTCTCTTTGTTCTTGTAGTATTCTTATCAGGACGGGGTTAAGAATAACAAGGAGAGAGTATACAGGCCAACTGATCTTTATTACATGCTGATTCAAAAAGGTTGCTTACAAGTCCACATCTCACAGGAAGTCTTTCAAGTTTAGTCCTAAAGAATTCCAAGGGGAATAACTTGTGGGTAACTATCACAATACTGCTGTTTCTCTTAATAATCTTTTTATCTTGAACTGGCTTTTGTCCTATACATGACCATATGTACAAATTAGGAAGATACTAACATATAATAGATTATTCATGGAATATTTACATTCAGCAATCACTTGCATTTGTTTATTATACAGTAAACTTAACATATGTCAGAGAATATGTATCTTAGCCCATGGCGAGACTGGGGAGAAATGACAGACAGACAAACCTTTTTATATTTTATCAGCTAACTCTATCATTTATTTGCAAACCTGCTGTAAGTACACAACAAACAAGATATCTCTACTGTTAATTTGTTGAGGGTGAAAAGACCAAAAAAAAAAATGGAAACAGCAGCTGTAGACTAAATCCTGTTCCAAGTTTCTTTGTTTTGTTGTAATTTTTCTTTTTTTTTTTTTTTTTTTACCCACATGTTATTTCTGTAAAAGCAATTTGCACAGCTTGGTTTGTCTGTTTAATTGCAAGCAGGAAGAAAAGAGAGATTAATTCCTGTAAGTTTTGTGAAAATGACACACAAAAGAATGTTTACGGCCATATTGTGTTGAAACACCAGTTTGTGTACAATCACCAAAGTTAAGCAATGAAGAAGCCTGGTCAGTACCTTGATGTCTGACCCCTTGACAATAGCAGGTGCTGTAAGCTTTGATGTGTGGGTGATGTAATAGAGAACAGCTCAGGACTGGAAATTGGAAAGCCGAGTTCCAATTTCAGCCGGGTTCATTATATTCACTTACATGCAAATTCCCTTAGGAAAGGTACATATCTACCTCTTCTCCCCAGCTATGGATTAATTAGTAGGACTAATCATTATTATCTCAAAACGTAATTCTTAAAATCTAAAAATATTTCTGGTTTTAAATAACCTGCAAAAGGTTAAACTGTAAAAAAAATCGCTGACACAAATATTACAATTTTGGGGTTTTTTTTCTCTTCTTTCAATCAATATAAAAAATTTATTTTTTAAAAATTTTTTTCCATATTCTGCATTCTATTTTTTAACTTCAATAATTTTAAATAAAAAATTTAATAATATCTCCAATACTATTTATTAGGTTATCCTATATGAAATGTTGTATTTTAACAAATGACAGAAAACCATTTTCATTTAATCAAAAAGCACTTTTATTATTCAAAATATCTGTTTTGTTGTATGGCTTTTTTCCAACTTAATTGTAAGCTGTTTATCCTATGTTTTTTCTTTTTTATTAAGTCTTTGTCTCAACCATTTAAAATGCCTTGATTACTTCTTCACTATAACAGAATATTCTATTGCCTACAGAAGATGTTTAAATAATTGATAATCTGTGGAAGAGATGTCTATTAAATAAGGTAGATGCTCCAAAATTTCATAATCAATGCTGTGCAACTTTTGAATGGTGAAGTGTGTGGGTGTGCATTGTCATTGAGCAAAATTGGGCCATTTCTCTTACCTAGTTTAGGCTGTTTCATTTTTAATTTTTCATGCATGAAATAAATCAGTTTTATTGAAATATTGACTTGTTTTCAGATTTTGTCCACCCAATGCATTCAATGGACCAGTTTTTATGGCTAAATTAGTTCTTCCTCTTGGGTTCGTTTTCAAGGTTCTCATCTCTTGGATAAAATTTCTGAAACCATCCCTGTATAGTTCTGATATTAACAATACTACTACCAAATGTCAAACTGATGTTTCACTGAAACTTTGTGGTATTATGGCCTAATTTGAACTTGTGTAGTACAATCAGCCACCATTGATTGTTATCTTTTTTTGAAGACTATAAAAATATTTTTCTGGAAACAACCAACTGAAAACAAAATGGCAAAAAAAGATTCATATGAAATAAATGCTAAAATAATGAGGTATGCCAATAAACTTTCATGAAAAGTTAGCAAACAAAAAATACATTTCATACTGAACAACCTAATAGTTAATATTTTGGGGGCACATTTAAAATAAAAAGAACAAATTAACATATGAAAGAATATTGGCGATTTTAAATAAATCCTCTGTTGAATCAATTCTGATACAAAGCCACACTGACAGAACAACTAGTGAAAATCAAATTCATTACCAACAGCTTTCAATATCAGCATGCTAACCATCATCAAATGACAAACATTCCTGCTAAAATATATATACAAGATCTGTCTGGAAATGATCCAGCTGTTGGGTTAACGTTAGTTCTTTTTCCCTAATTAGTATGCCACACGCTTGTCCAATCATGTGACCTTTCACAGCCAGTCAGTGATGCCCTTGTCTAGAGAGACACCATTAAGTGAAACTTCCCTATCAAATAATGAAAGCAGTCTCTTGCAACATTACATGCTGGATTTATAAATAAAAACAGATTATAATATTTGCTAGCTTTCTTTTTCAGGGCCAGGGAGAAGGCATATAACACATTTCTACAGTTTGTTAACATGTTCCCCTTTCTATAAAATAAAACCTTTATTTATATTCTAACTTTTCCCAAGCAGTTTTTATAATATATTTATATATTAATGTTTAAATAAATATCTGTATCTATGGCTGCATATATTTGGTATACCCAACACAGCCATTTAATATTAACCCCATATCCTCCTGGCATCAATATAAACTGACAATTTCTTTTTTTTCCATATATCTAAACTGTAATATATATATATATATATATATATATATATATATATATATATATATATATATATATTTTTTGGTTGAATTGATGTGAGTTTGTGACCCTGGGTTTCACACTTTTGCGATCGTCAGACAAACTGATTAATTTTTTTAACTTTTGGGTTTATGTATATTGCATGTATTGGTGTTATTATGGAAGTGGAGAAAGGATCGTCGTCGTGATGTCATTCATGCTAACGCAAACATAGATGCATGTCCGTACACTCAACGAGGTACGCAGACACACATACACACTCGCTCGTCTGCTGAGGCTCATACTGACATAAACATATGTGGACAGTATGGGATTTGACATATGCATGTGAGGAAATATTATTCAGTGAAAAAATAAAAAAATGCTCTGATTGCTGACATGTATACATTCATGAGACATTCATGAGAAATTTTCACTACACTTCCGATCTTTGAATTTCAACATACAAATGCATATGTATAGAGACAACACCACCCATATACATACATATGTCAAATAATATAAAAGGCTCAAACACTAATATTCCATGGTTATAATTTATTACATTGGAACCGTAATCACAATCCAATTCATCAGACCTACAAATATGAAAATTTCCAAACTTTCATTTGAAATCAAGAACAAGATAAAGTTTAAAAGTCTCTATATGGCCTTTTGAGTGATGAATTATTTTCCACCCTGCACTCACTATTTCCATGGCATGTGTTCTGATGAGCTATATACCTTAATCTCACCAGCCCTGACCTTTGCACCTGAGATCCACCCTGCCACATACAAAAGATTGAATCCTCCCCATTCCATTCTTTTCCATTAGTAACAGCTTCTTCCCAAGAACTGCTGCTTTTTGGACTCATGGTAGGATGTTTTTCCCAATCACTACAATCTTGACCTCTTTAACAAGTTATCTTTCCTGCATAAGCCCATAAACTTCGCTTCTTCCTCTTTCTTATCCTAATATAACTCCACACAGTAACCCTCTACCTTGTGTGGCTCTTGGGCTTTGTACTGGGTGAACGTTAGTATATAAAAAAAAAAAAAACTTTTACAATTTACTTGAGCTAAGGCACCTTTTTTTCTTTTTTTTTTTATATTTCTAAACTATAATTACCATAATTACTATAATTAAGGCACCTTTTTTTTTGTTTTATATTTCTAAACTATAATTACCATTTCACTGAAATATATTGGAAAATTTCCACATTTTCATTTGGAATCAAGAAAATAATATGAACTTTAAGCAAATTAGTCACAATATTTTGGAAAAGATGGTGTCAGTTTAAACTGACGCCAAGAGGATATGGGTTTATGGAAAAAAAAATGTTCTTTCTTGTGCACTGGTGCCTTAGATTTCTTCAAAGTTCTTCTCCTGGGACTTCATACACTTATCCTAGCATCTCTTTTACTTTTCAAAACAGTCTACATGGTCCCCTGACAAAATTACCATCATCTGCTTTATCATATTCTGAAATCTCTCTTTCAAAAGTTGAGTCACAAGAAGCCAAATCTAAACTGGGGAGAGTGTTGAGGGGAGCTGATATGGGTGGTGCAATGTTTTGTCAAAAATTCTTACACAAAATATGAAGAATCCACTTGCTTGGTCATTGTAAATGCAACAGTCTAACAATACATAAACTTACTCAATGCCAGCTCACTGCTGATTGAGTAATTCCCCGGGAGAGTGTCTGTTCAGGCATATTTAATGTGATTAGTAGCAAAATTATATCAAGACCATGTAACATTTAAAGCTGTATACTTGCTGACCAGATCTTATAAATAGCCTGGCTCTGTCTAAGTATCCTAAATGTCAAGTCCATCCATTTCAAAGCAATCTAAATATCACAGAACACATGGTTTGTCTTTGACTTCAATTGGACTTGACTCAAGCCATATAGATGAAATCTTGAATTGTTTTCATTCACCATTTTGCTTAGCTATCTTTTATCTTCATCATTCCTTAAAATGTTAATTCATAAATTTTGCTGATAGTATTCATAAAAATGTTACATGTAAAAGAAAAAAAATGTATCTTTAGTAATTGAGGCATGTGATTTGGTGTAGGAATTTTTTCCAGTTGCATGTGTGTTTGTGTTCATCAGTGAGAGTGGAATGAAACATAAACCAAGGCTTGAAATAACTATTCAACTGCTTTTATTTCTGGTTAAAAGAGAGTGCAGAATACTAGTATTGGATTTCTCAGTTAAAGTTTTTGAGTATTTGTTTTTGTTGAGAGAGATTTCTTTGCTAGTTCCCATGGGAGGAAACTGCTAGGACAGGCCTTGTTTTCTGCTGTAAGAGTTGTTTGTAGTTTTCCTTTGGTAAGTGTCTCAAAGGGAGATTTCTCTGCCGGTTCTTATGGGAGGAATGAAAAATCTCTGTCAAGCTGCCAGGACAGGCCTCATCTTCTGCAGCAACAATTGTGTATAGCCCTTTGAGCTGGGCTTGATGGTAGAGGCTGCTAAAAGTAAAAAAAAGGCTGTAAAGAGCTCTGTCAAGGCTTTTATGAATGCTAGGACTTCCGGTTGTATTGTGCAGATTATTTCTGTTGCTGCTGAATTGAGTCAGTAAGGAAGCTTCCCCACATGCCACAATAGCCAACAAGTGAGATAGTTTCTATATGGGGGCAGTCTACTTCATTGAGCAAAATAAAGGATTCAGTTCGACATTCCAACCACCTGAAGAAGGCCGGAGTGTACAATGGCCGAAATGTTGTGATAAATATGGCAACAAAGATGAGGATGATAGTCCGAATAATGTAAATAGATTTCTAGCTGAAAATAAACTTAAAAAATCTGAAATTATTTTTTAATTCCCTGTTTTTCAAAGAATTTATTTTTGTTTCATGTACATAACTTTAAATCTTGTTTATGAACATGTTTTTTTTGTTCATTATAATCTTATATAAAGAAAAAGTAATAACAGTAAGTTGGGCTCAAGCAAATCTAGCCAAAGATATGAACAAGTAATAACATGAAATATATTTGTGCATGCTTGATAGCTCTGTGTGGGGCAGGGATCTGTCGTAGCACTATTCATACAGAATATATGGATGACTCTAAACACTTTAAGCATGAGCTCTTTGTTTTTTTTTGTTTTTTTTTTCATCACAATTCTTATTATTTTTTGTGATATTACAAAGAAAACTTAAAGAAGCATTTTTTTTTTTTTTTTTGGTGTTGGCAAACCATACTTCATTATAAATCTTTTTTTTCTTTGGATTATTATTTTTAAAGCTGATATCCAAATAAATAATCATGAAAACTTCATTTAAGTTTTAAAAAAGGGGTTCAGCTTGAAATATGTATTCATGCAATTTGAACCCTGACCTCCGGTATTTGATTTTTTTTTTTCAATTCGTTTTTAAAATCTCCGCAACACTGGCATGAAATTCAGTCCATTTTAGTATATGTTGTTAATTAGTCACCATGGATAAGAATTTAACATTTTCAGAGTTTTCTTTTTGATAATATGTATGGATCCTGACTGCTCAAAAAAATAATAATACAAAGAAATTTTTAAAAGCTAAATAAAAATTTAAATTGTGTGTTTAAAAAAGAGATTTTAGTTAGATGCTAAAATTCTTCTTATACTTCAAATTATATGATAAAAAAATTATATAAAAATAAATTTAAATTATATAAAAAAATTAAAAGGTAAATATTAAAAAGAAATTATAAAAAAAGCCAGACAGTTTATAAAAATTGAATAAAATTTGATGTATAAAACTTTGTATATGCGAGACTCAAGTCTGATGTTGTAAAAAAAAAAAACACCTGAATCAAGCCTGAGAATTGATTAGAAAAATGAATAAAAAAAATACATGAATAAAATTTTTTAAAAATAATTATAAAAAGTGAGGCTGAAGTCCAATGGCATCAAAATCCACCAAAATAAAGTTTGCAAACAGGTGTGTTTTAAAGGGATATTTTATGATTTTTTTTTTTTTTAACCAATAGGGATAGGAAAAGTTATGCTCCTAAAGGAATCAATTTTGATTTAATTTGCAGCCTATGTTATGACTATAAAAAAAAGTCTGGTTGGTTTAAACAAAGGTGAAGAGTTTTGGCTTTCACAAGCAATAAACACTGGTTGTTTCTAGGATCTAAAGAAGAAAGAAAGCAAAGGAAAACATTCTACAAATTTAGAGAGTTATACAAATGTCTTTTTATAGTTGTGAAAGTTTGTTGCAAAAATTTGAGGTATTAATCCTGATTTTGAATTTAATCTGAAACAATGATATTTGTCACTTTTCTGAACCTCAGCTTGTAAAACTGAACTATTACCAGAAAAGAAGAAAACAAACCAGAAATCCAGTGACATCTGCAAAAAAATGTCTTCTTTCTCAATTCTTTTTGACAGTTAAATGTATTGAAGTAAGATAATATTTTGTTGATAATAATTGTTGTTTTTATGAGCCTAACAGTATTATAATTATCTTGTGTTTGGTGTACAAAGGAAAATTTTGTGCAAGCTTGTTTTGTAAATTTTGTATTTTACATTATTATTTTTTGTCATTTAATAAATCTATACATCTTTCATATTTCACACCAGACTAAGCGTCTTGTGTTTGCACCATTAAATACTTAGTATTCTCTCTTCCCTTCTATAATACCTTTTACTACATATAATAAGTTTTGTAAAAAAAAAAAAAAAATTTTTCCAAGTGGCATTGATGACCTAGAGTCATCATTGATAAAGAGTGATGCAATCATATTTAACCAAACAATTATTTTTTTATTGTTTCATATTGTAAAAGCTTTACATTTACATGTTTCAACAGAATGTCAAAGTTCTAGAAAGCAAGTTTGAAAAAAAAAATACGCAAGATTTTGCATATTGAATAAAGGCAGTTTATTATTTTTATCTTGTGCCTAAAAAAAAATTTGTGTTTATCTATCATTTTCACGTAACAGAAGTATTTATGATGTCCCAAATAAAATCCGCTATTAACTAATATGAATTACCAACTTTCCTCTGACATTTAATTTTATTCTTTATCTTTACATATATGTGCTGCAATGTTTTGTTTTAAAGAGCAAAATGCAGTTTAACATCATGATAAATAAATACCAGGAAAAGACAGCTTAAGTTTTATATTTAAAAGCAAAAAAACTCAATTACTTGTTAAATAAGAATAACAGAAAATCAGTGCAAATTTCTGGGGCAAGGAGTTAGCATTATCTACAATTAGAAGGAGTTAGCATTATCTACAATTAGAAGGAGTTAGCATTATCTACAATTAGAAGGAGTTAGCATTATCTACAATTAGAAGGAGTTAGCATTATCTACAATTAGAAGGAGTTAGCATTATCTACAATTAGAAGGAGTTAGCATTATCTACAATTAGAAGGAGTTAGCATTATCTACAATTAGAAGGCCCAATAGTTGAAAAATTGTAATAAAAAAAACAATAAAGATGAAAACATTAGTCTGAATGTAAATAATGTAAATAATAATGTGAATATTTTTTAAAAATCTAAATCACCCCAAGCAAGGCAGTAATAACACTAAAGCACAAGGGGGTTACAGGGTGTGAATGAATTAGGAACAGAAACATTAATGATGAGCAGAAAGAGAAGATGGTAATCAGGAGAACAGTAGATAGAGATTGCATTAAAATTTTTGGATGGAAAACATGGAGCCAGAAGGGAGTTCCACAAGCGAGGAGTGCAAGAGAAGAAACTGTTAGCATAGAAGTTACGTCCACATCTAGCCAGCTCAACTCTAAGTACTCTAAGTACTACAGCGAAGAGCTCATTTGAACAATTATCATGCAAGTATATATAGAAAAAAACATAGAGAAGCAACCTTACGGTGGTGGGGAAGTAACGGAAACTGAGCTGACAGATCAAGACCAATAATATTGCAGTTTCTTCTTTGGATTTTATTAAGGAGCTCAAGGTAAATAGCAGGAGCACCGGATCATATGTGGCAGCAATATTCTAAGTATGGATGAATGGTAGACTTATAGATATGTAAGATAGATTCTGAAGAGAAAAATCATCTCACCCAACATAGTTAACCAGATTTCTTAGCAGCTGACCTAGAAATGGATTCAATATAGTCTCTCTACTATATATCAGCAGAGAACGTGAGCCCGTGAAAGCACAACAGTTTTTCGATGTTGGCTACCATTTTGAAGTCAGACTGATAAGCCTTACTATCGAGGCAGGAGTAAATTGTTGTGTCATCAGCATAGATACCAAGCTGAGAGTTGATATCATCAGGAAGTCATAAATGAAAATTAAAAATAGAGTAGAACCGAGGACAGGGCCCTGGAGGACAGTTGTGTTAGTACAAAAGGATCTACTGCTGCTCAGGTTAACTCTCATTTCATAATTTGATAGGAAAAACTAGATCAGTTCAAAAAAATGTTCGGCAACACAGTAAATTTTCAGCTTGTGGATGAAGACCTGAATGCCAGATACTATCAAAGGCTTTTGAGATGTCCAATGCAACAGCTCAGGCTTCATTGTTTTTATCTAGAGCATGATAAACTCTTTCTGCAAATATTGTCAACACATCAGCAGTTGACCTGGAGAAATAAAAGCCATATTGCTTAGCTGAGAAAAGGCCCAGTGATGAAAGATGATGAACCAATTCATCATTGATTAAGGCATCTAGGAGTTTCCCAAAAAGAGGTGGAAAGCTAATAGGCCAATAGTTGGAAGGATTTGGAACAACAGATTATGACTTCCAGCAGACAGGAAAGCTAGAGGCAGCAGGACACTTATTATATGGTTTAGATAGGACAGGAGCCATTTCAGGAGCACACTTCTTAATGATTATTACAGGGATATCATCAGGTCCACATGCTTTGTGGGGATCTAGGTTAGAGATGATAGCAAAAAACATGGAAGGATTTATATGCATTTGAAATTCAATTACTCCAATTATGACATTCAATGCTAATATTTAAGAAATGAAGTAACAGCCTTACCCCATAATATGCCCCTCCAAAAGACATCTTCAGAGACCTGTCAAACTAAAACTCTCTAAACTTTGAGATTTAGATCTCTAATTTCTGAAAAACAGATTTTACCAAAAACAGATTTTTACCATTCTTCCATGAAGTGCTGCCACATATAGTCTGGTGTTTCTGCTATATATTTAGAAATTCTTAATAAGATCCAAGGAAGAATCAGCAATGTTATTGGTCCTGACCTGGCATCGTGGCTTTAGTCACTTTCCTATTAACACAGCTTTCCTGTGCCTTTTCTATACATTTGTGGTAATTGTTCTGACAAACTTTCCTCTGTGGTCACTATTTACATTATTCAGACTATTGTCCTCATCTTTGTCACCATATTTATTACAATGTTTCAGCTGTTGTACACTCCAGCCTTGTTCAGGTGGTTGGAATGTCAAACTGAACCCTTTATTTCACTCACTGGGGTAGACTGTTCTAGTTCCACGTGCCATGTTTAATGGATGTCAGTTATCAGTTATCTCCTGTTAATTCCCCTCTCCAAGTTCTTCACTGTCTTAACCGGGTATTGAACTCACACTCTTTGGGTCCTGTCACTGGATCTAACCAATACACTGGGGCATGTGTCCTTTATAATAGGCCTAATTTGAGATAAACAAACTCTCAGAAATAAGGACACCAGCTCAGGTGAAGGGAAATCCCAACAATAAAGTGCAAGCAGTCCTACAGCAAAGAAGGTCCAGAGAGAGGATTGAAGGGAGATAACCGCTGGTTGGAAGTCATTGATAACTCTCTCCTAAAATTTATGGAGTATAGTTACTATATTCTTAATACTTGATATATTGCAAAAATATCACAATGATAAAATCAGTCAATAATTATTTATACTGAGACTCATGTATGTAATTACAAGTAATCCATAATAATATTTTGACATTATATTTATTTTTGGCATATATTTTGAAACTTTCTAATTCTTTGTCTTTCAATCATTCTGCCTCACCTGCTATCCTCTTCTACTGCACCATTTGGGAACCACTTTTGTAAGGAAATGGCTGATATCACCATTATTTATCTTGTCTGTTTTTCACATGTCCGCACATCAAGAGCGCCTCTCTCGACTGAGAAAAACATTGGTGTTATATAGCTCTCCCAGTCCCAGACACACGCTGACTTCTGGATATCTGCACAGTATCATTCATATAGAAATAGTCAGTGCCACCTACTCTAAGTAGAAGGTCTTCTCTCAACAGTGGAAGGGGACGCAACTCCTGGTGCTTACAACACCACAGACAACCAACCACGAGTCTTTTATCGGGCTGACCCCATTCTCTGTTACATTCTCTTATTAGCGCTGACACATCTTCTTTGATCTTTTTTTTTTCCATTGGCTGCTTCAAAATTTTTAAAAATGTTCAAAACATTTACTCTTTTTCATGCTTTTATTATATTTGAACAGGAATAACGAGCCCCAACAATTTATTGGCATTTTTAAAGACTTGCTGATTTAATGACTTTGATGGACCAGTTGAAATCTAATAAATGTTAATTCATCTTTGACCAGCCAATGTAATTTTGTTCTGTTCAGTACTTACTATCCTATATAATGTTGTATTGTTGAGTCATAATGTCAAATACTGCTTTTAAGTCTTATGAAGGCAATCTTTTTCCTGTTTATTCAAAATATGATTTAACATAAACAAACTGCATGTGCAGATAAAGATGGTTCACAGACAAAAATAGGCATGAAACTGCAGCTGGAACACCAAGCAAATATGATGGATTGAAAAATATCCTTCATTTATTCTTTGTATCCATCAAGAGAGATACTTTGTTTATTGATGTGAACAATAAGATAATGCGTGAATGACAAGCTTAGCTGAGGTCTTTGTTATTTGTTGTCTTTTGTCCCTTCTCTAGGAAAGGCTGTCTAAATAAATAGCTTTTTCTCTTCCTTGTTTTGAGAGCCTTAAGTTGTATACCTGCAATATTGACCATGCAAGCAGCGTATGATCATATCAACAGAGACTTCCTCTTCTCATCAATTAGAAATAACATCCCAAGCTTCAAAACCACAATGCATCAATCTAATAAAAGAACTAATCAGTCCACAAAATCTTACATGTCTGGCAAGGACCCTAATATTGAAACATTTCAAACCTCATCAGGAGTATAAGGATTTCAAACTTCATCAGGAGTATAAGGATTTCAAACCTCATCAGGAGTATAAGGATTTCAAACCTCATCAGGAGTATAAGGATCTCAAATATCATCAGGAGTATAAAAAAGAATGAAATGAGCCCTAGATTATACTCTGTGCATTCACAAGCATAAATGTAAAGAGATGGGCACTGATCATTTAAGCAATCCCTGCTATACCTGAAATTAATCTACCAACAGAAGACAGTGATCCTGCTTTTCCTCCTGAAGCCAATATACTAATAAATAGGATGAGTTATGCTGACAGCAAAGGAATTCATAGTTGGGATAAAAATGATTTTGAACAAAAAATAACATCATCTACCATGTGTTCCAAGAAATAGGACTCAAACCTTTCCAAAACAGACATTATGATCTGGAATCAGAATGAAAGCAGTAATAGCATCTACTCTGAATCAATCATAAAAATTACGGATATGAAATTAGTAGATATTAAACACTTCAAATGCCTTGGTATATGAGTCAGTTATAACAAATTTAGTGTAGGAGATAAGGAAATTGAACATAGAATAGGCTGCTCTAGAAGTAGTTTGAACACTAAAATGATGAGACCTTACCTGGGAGAGAAGGAAATTGAACATAGAATAGGCTGCTCTAGAGATAGTTTGAACAGTAAAATGATGAGACCTTGCCTGAGAGAGAAGGATATTGAACATATGATAGGCTGTGCTTGGAGTAGTTTCATCCAACACTATAAAGTCCTACAAAACCAAAATATTAACCTGCAAAGTCATGTTCTTATATAGCCTCATCATATCAAGTCTTAAGAAACTTTAAAAAAATGTAAAAACCATTTTGACTTGCTTGAGGAAAACTAAATTATGCACCAAACTCTAACCCAGACAACTTCACCTGTAGACGAATTATACAACCAGTTTTCAACTATACTTCATGAATTATAAAACTTAAAACTGCCCAAAATATTATTGAATAAAAGTCTGATTTTCAGCATTAAATGACCCACAAGGGTTGATATGCTGATAAAACAAATAAACCAACCAAATCAGATCAAGACTTTTACATGGATGCTATGCATGGCACCAGATCTGTTCAGAAATATCTAAACTGTCAGATCAATGAGTAAAAATGACTTTGAGTAGATGAAGACTGTGGGTTTTGGCAAAAATGGTTCTACTTCAAACCATGTGGACTGAATCATAATGAACTATACCAAATAACAGAAACTACATAACTTGAAGACTTTCAACAGCAGCAACAACTACAAGGGATAGCACATGTAATGCAATGAGTAAATGATATAATCAAGATATTGACATTCCACACTACTTCAAACAAAAGGTTAGGAAGGAAATCCCCACTGATAATGGGAAGATCAATAACAGCTACTTGACATGAGAAACCTATTCTCTTGAAAAATTGTAAGAGAAAAAGATTTTAGAAATTTCAACCAAAAGTAGTACTGGCTACTAGGTCAATGAATGACAAATGTTTCCCTATAAGAAAACGGCTATAATTATCATTAACTAATTCTACAGGATTGTCCAAATGTCTTGTAACCCCTGCATATAAAAATATATTTTCTATTTCTATTTATTTAGCTGACATAAGCTCCTACAGTTTGGAAGAAAGGTTGATGACAAGACTTTCGGACCATCCTGTACTTTAGCCTCCCATTGAACTAAACAGTTCTAGCCACTTTTTTCCATCTAACACTTTATCTCATAAAAGAAGTGCTTTTTCGAAAATTCTTAAAGTCACTATTTATTCAGGCTTTCAATAGTTTGTTTTTCTGTCAGAAAAAAAGTTTAATACAAAGGTGCAGTAACAGGTAATATCAAATTGGCAACTAAAATTCAAATTCTAGTTGAAATCATTGGTTCATTGCACATTAATGCCCTTGGGAAAGGTATGAATGCATTTCTCCAGCTATGAGTTAAATAGCAAGGCAGACTAAGTTCTTGAGCTTTTGGTTATTAACCAATCTTAACAAACATCAAGAAAGCAGTTAGAAATCATTCCATTATCTTTCTTAATGGTAATACACAAGTAAGCAATAGAGAACCAAAATCTCCAACATTTTGAAGGACTCGGCATTAAAAAAAAAAGATAATTAAATCCCACAGGCCTTGTCACAAGGTTTATTTATAAAGTGTTTAGTAAAGAACAATTTCACGCTCAGTCGCTTGCAAGAGAAACAAATGAGCCAATATACGACAAAACAATTTTTGATGACTTGTTTAGAGAATACTCTGGCTATTCAGTGAACCCCCTCAACTTTCAATCTAACTACAAGCATTTAAATAAAAATAAAGACACTACACTGTGTAATCAGCCATGTACTCATAAAATAGACTTTACTTAAAATGTACATTATTTATGCCATGCAGATGTGTATGGAAGACTGTACAAGCCAAATTTTTTAACAGTTCAAATTTTTTTTTTTAATTGGTCAGGATTAATCTTTATATAAATATATATATATATATATATATATATATATATATATATATATATATATATTCATATATATATATATATATATATATATATATATATATATATAAACTATTTATATATTTGTTATTTAACCCATAGCTGGTGGGGAGAATAGATTCATACCTAGATTATTTGTTAAAATTGACAAATTCAAACTCGTTTTGCCAGTTTCTCATTCTGAGCTGCTAACCATTATACCACCTGCACATCTGCCTGTATATATATATATATATATATATATATATATATATATGGTGGACTCCCCCCACCATAGTTGACGTAGGAGAGTCAAACAGTTCAGTTCCTAGGAACCGACAGCCAGACACCAGCATATATGATTGGATTATAGTGGTGAAGGCTTTCTGCAGAACCAACCGCAATTTTTGAAGAGCCGAATACAGAGAACTGGTGCACTACACAAGGTCCCCAAATGACCCTCCACAGGTTTTGAATTCAGAGTTGTCCTTTTCCTAAACCAGTTGCCATCCAAGTCTACAGAACCCAGTCTGTCCTGCTATTTACCTATAGAAGGAGGGTGAAGAAGTAAGTGAATATAATGGATTCAACTGAAAATTGAACTCAGATCTCCGATTCCTCAATCCAAGCTGCTATCCACTACTCCACTGTGCCTTGTTATATATATATAATATATATATATATATATATATATATATATATATATATATATATATATATATATATATATATATATATATATATATATATATATATATATATAATATATATATATATATATATATATATATATATATATATATATATATATATATATATATATATATATATATATATATATAATATATATATATATATATATATATATATAAAAAATAAACAAAAATCCTAATATGCAATTATGTTAATATAATGTCAACGTCGGACGTTTCGGTCTAGTAGACTATATTCTATTCAACATGAAAAGACGATGGACATAAGAGTAAGACTGATCAAAACAGATAACTGAAATTTTTCAAGATCAGTGTTCCGTTTCACAATATGATCACGGCGGCATCTCGTGGGCGATGTTGTGAAAATTTTATTTTAATATTTCCCCTTTTCTAGCAAGATTAATGCACGACCAACGTACATATAAGTTTTAGATTAAAATAAAATTCTTTTCATTTTTCATTCAAAATACTCCATTTTAGGAATACATTTTCACAACATTGCCCACGTGACGCCGACGTGATAATATTGTGAAACGAAACGCTGATCTTGAAAAATTTCAGTTATCTGTTTTGATCACTCTTACTTTTATGTCCATCGTCTTTTTATGTTGAATATAGTCTAATGTTAATTATGTTTTATGGATATGTCCTGAAGATGGTCTACTAGACCGAAATGTCCGCCGTTGACATTATATTAACATTAAAACAGCATAATTGCATATTAGGATTTTTGTTTGTTTTTCTGTATATTTTTCTTCATACTGTCGGATCTATATCCATATATTTGCTTATATATATATATATATACATACATACACACACACAAAATAATGGAAGCCTTATGAATAAAAACAACACTATCAACTATGAACATGGACACAATATCTTGACCATGTATTGAAAATGAAGACATTATATAAATACATATATGCAACAATCTATTTCTTGTTAAGTTAATATATTCTTGAAAATGGCTAAATGTATAGCCAAAAGCACTTGGAAAAAAAGAACAGTTGGACATATCTTCGATCTCTCTCTCTCATATATATATATATATATATATATATATATATGAGAGAGAGATCAAATATGGATAGGAATCCGACAAAATGATATGATAAAAACAAGTAGGAAAACATATCTTAATCTAACACATTCACTTTATTCAAATTTTGTCAGAGATAGAAATGATAAATGATGAAAAGCAAAGAGATGCAGATCAATGTTTTCTTACACTTATTTGAATATTATCTGTTTACATCATTACACGTGACACATAGCCAATCAAAACATCCTACTGCATCTTACTAACTTTTACTTACTTTAGTGTCGAGAATGTTTACCACACATATTTGAATATTATCTGTTATTTCATTACACGTGACATGTATCTAACCAATAAGAAATAACTAAACACAACATACCATTAATCTGAGTCTCTGATTTTTATCATTTCTGTCTTGATCTCTGATGAAGCTTTAATAAAGTGAAACATGTTAGATTAAGATCTCTTTCCTACTTGTTCTTTATTGTATCATATATATATATATATATATATATAATGAGTTGAAAATATAGATTAAATCCGATAGAACAAGTAGGTAAATATTCGTAAATTATTCTTTGAATATTAGCTTCAGACATTTCAGTTTCAAAATTTATGAAGAAGCTAAATTGTGACACATGTTAAGATTTTCTTACTTATTCCTTAATTAATCACACACACACACATATATATATATATATATATATATATCTCCCTATTTAATTATATAAAATTACACTACCCATCAATTTCTAATCATATTTTTCCTCTCATTTCATTGTTGGAAGTGTTACCTTAAAAAGGATTTTGGTGAAATAAATTATTGTCATGGTACCTTGAAGTGTCTGTTGTTCATTAAATATATATATATATATATATATATATATATATATATATATCAGATGATGTCTAGAAAGGTGAAATGCATAATCAAATCTAGTTTTAATGAAGCAGTTTTCCCTTTGTGATATTTCTTCAAAATATAAACTTCACTTTTCCTTATATTATAAGAATCTGTTCCTAATTATCTGTATCCTCACATACACACACTGGATGATGTTCAAGAATTACTAGATATATTTCTGAGGAAATTCAATGCACACTTTGACTAACTTTTTGTAATAAAAACAACAGTTCAGAATACTAGTTTCATAGAATAACATTTCCATTTTCATTTGGCCTTATTTCTTCATTATTCTCATTGAATAATTTTTCTATGCCCCCCCCCCTCCAATCTTAACAATCATCAATGTATCTGAGTGTAGTAATGTAGTTTTAGTGTAGGTTAAAGACACTGAAAGCATTCAATACACTATAGTTATGTTGGTACTTGCAAACCAGCCTAATAATATAGATTACTATATTCTGCTACTAATACTCTACTAATATACCAAGTCTACCAAGAGAGATTCTTATTATTTTGTTATTGTTATTATATTTGTTTTCTCTGACCTTTTACTCTTTGAACTTCCTAAATATAATTTGGAAACATCAGTCAGCAATTATCAACAATTGGGTGTGTAACGAGATTAAATTTAAGAATAATGTTAAAAGAAAAACAATCACACTAAAATACTTTATCCAAAAGGTCATAGTGAATTGTTAATATCTAAAGTTTAAGTTTCAGCTGAAGCAGAAAACAGTGTTCTTTTTTGCTTTGTTTCACAAATTTTTTTATCATTAAAGATTTAAAAACAAACTTTTTTAAAAGTTTGTGTGTGGGAATATATATATATATATATATATATATATATATATATATATATATATATATATTTGAGGTACGGTGGAATAGTGGATAGCAGCTTGGATTGAGGAATCAGAGAGCTGAGTTCGAATTCCAGTTGAATCCATTACATTCACTTACATGCTAATACCCTTGGGGAAGGTATGAATCCTCTCCCTCCAGCTATGGGTAAAATAGCAGGACAGACTGGGTTCTATAGCCTTGGATGTCAACTGGTCTAGGAGAAGGACAACTCTGAATTCAAAATCTGCGGGGGGTCATTCTGGGACCTTGTGGCATGTAGTGCACCATGTCTCTCTATTCGGCCCTTCAAAAAGTGTGGCTGGTTCTGCACAAAAACCTTCACCACTATAATCAAATCATGTGTGCTGGTGTCTGGCTTTCAGTTCCTAAGATTTGAGCTGCTTGAACTTCATACATCTATGATGGGAGAGTCCACCATATATAAGACAAAGGGGAGGAAGAACAAGGTTAAGAAGAAGAATTAATCATCATAAAAAAGTAAATAAAAAATCTAACAATATAATCAAAGAGAATTTTAGAATGGATATTTTTTTATTAATCCAAAAGATTTTTATTGCTTTAAATGTTATTTTAGTGGATACTCATATTTGAATAGACACTCCATTTTAAACAGTAAATTTAATGGCACGCCTACTCAAATATGATTATCCACTAAAAATAGCATTTAAAGTGATAAAAAAAAATGATCAAAGACAAAATGATTTTGAAACTATATTAAGTCCAAGCAGCCTTTCCTCTGTAAGCAGAAGGAATGGCTGCAGGGTCTAAATGTAATCTGTTTGTAATTTATATGCTGATTCACTAGTAGTAATTTTTAAAATGTTTTGTCGTCAATTGGCTCTAAAGAGTGAGGATTGATAACAGGTTTTCCTCTTTTTTATTGTTATACTTTTTCAATCCACTTCTTTACAATGAGTAATTACATTTCTTGTCTTTGCTCTTCCTCCTCTCTGAGTTATATTTTTGTATATATACTTTTAAAAATGATCATTTTTTTTTTTTTTAAAGTAGCATTAATATAATTTTTACTGCCCCCACCAGATTCTTTACATTTTTATTATATACAGTGGGATATTCTTATCTGTGAGTGATGAAATCTGCAGATACAGGTGCATTGTTGTACCTGAGCCCTATCTAAAAATCTATCCTCTCCACATGGAAATGACATGAACAAATTTTTTTACTTGTAGTCCGTCTAATTTAAAGGTTAGCAACCTCAAGGCACTCAAAAGAATTTGGCAAAATGCCTGTGCAGATAACAGAAAACTATCTAGATATGTTAAAAGAAGATTTTACTTGCTAAAATGAAAAAGGCCTAAAATTTTTGAGTAAAAAACTGAAAAAAGAATTATAATATACAATTGTACTGTTAGCAAATCAATGTTTATTTTACTCGGCAATATTTTACCAGACACAATCAGCTTATTTCATGAGGGAGGGAATGCACCTCCTCCCTCCAATAAGAACTGTGTTTCCCTATATATCCTGACTTGGTATCTTCAGTCTCTTTTCCACCATAACATAGCTTCCCTCTGCCTTTTCTATAAATACTTTCATAATTATTTACATTATTCGGACTATTGTCCTCATCTTTGTCACCATATTTATTACAACGTTTCGGCCTTCTTCAGGTGGTTGGAATGTCGAACTGAACCCTTTATTTTGCTCACTGGGGTAGACTGTTCTAGTTCTACATGCCATGTTTTAATGGATGTCAGTTATCAGTTATCTCCTGTTAATTTCCCTCTGAAAGTTCTCCACTGCCTTAACTGGGTATTGAACTCACACTCTTTGGGTCCTGTAACTGAATCTAACTAATGCCTTTATCCACTGTGCCAATATGGTGACAAAGATGAGGACAATAGTTCGAATAATGTACATAATACCTCATCTCAGAAATATAGACAGATACTTTCATAATTGTTCTGATGAATTTTTCTCTATGATACCCCAATGGGGTTTCATTTTTAAATGTTGTTATTTTTACCCCCCTCCCTCACACAGACAAATGGGAACTAGTTAGGACTTCATAGAGACTTAAGGTATTATGGTGGCTGCTAGAAGAATGGTAAGTAAGAATGTGTTGTTTTGGTGTAAGGAATACTGTGTTATGTTTGGGTCAGTCATTGTGGCTAGCTAAGTTTAGTTATAAGACAGATTGAAGACCAGCCTTCCCCATCCCCCCTTTTTGGCCTTATACCACATTTTTGTATTTTACCAAATAAATATTACATTTCTCTATGCTACCTAGACTATATAAATTTAAGTGCAATAATAGATTGGTGGTTAAGGTCTCATCATTTTACAGATGTAACTAAGTTCTATGCTAACAATTTCTTCTATTGCTTTTGGAACTCTTTTCTGGCTTCTTACTTCCCAGTCAACTTTGATCTTCCAAAATTTAAATGCAATGTCAATTGTTATCTTCTGTTTTAGTTCTTGTTCTTTTATTGTCCTTTCTCTTTAATAATATATTTTTCTCATATTCTCTAAAACTCAGTAACTTTTTGCATCTTAGTGTCTCTTTGCCCGGGGTGAAATGATTAAAAAACAAAAAATTACAGAGCAAATCAACTTTAACAATGAAATTATATAAAAGAATTTTAGCAGCCAATGAATGAAACATTGTTGTGTTTTGCACTCTTCATTTCAGGATCTAACAATTTCTACTTTGATGTTATTTAAGACTTTTATACTGATTAATGTTTTTATATTTTCAAAATAATTTTACTAAAGACTTATATTTACATCTAGTTTACTTTTTTTTGTTTTGTTACTCTTTTGAACTTGAAAGTGTTACTGATTGAGACAACCATGGATAAGTGAAACAGCAATTGGTAACTTGGCAGGTGATGAGGTCCTTGATTCTTGATAATATCCCAAAAAGAATCTGTAATTTTATTGGTCCTGACCTGGCATCTTGCCTTCAGTCACTTTTCCACCATCATAACATAGCTTCTCTCTGCCTTTTCTATACATACTTTCATGGTAATTGTTCTGATGAACATTCCTCTTTGGTACCTAAACTTTATGAATTTAAGTGTACAACTAGATTGGCAGCTAGGTCTCATCATTTTACAATTGAAATTAGCTAGATGTAACCGTAAGTTTTATGTTAAGTTTCTTTTCTCGAACTTCTCACCTGTGGCACTCTCTTCCTCCGTCTTCTTGTTATCCAGTCAACTTTGCATTTAAATTTTTGAAGATCAGTGTCCGTTGTTATCTTTTGTCTTCTTAATTCCTTTTTATTATTATCTCTCCTTAATAATCTTTTTCTTTTATTCTTTCACACTCAGTAACCCCTTGCATCTAAGTGGCTTTATTGCCTTACTTGGGGTAAAATGAAAACCTCCTGCTGCATTAGATTTGACAAATTTGTTTGGTTAATTAAAATAAGTTTTATTTTCAATATTAACAACCTGTTATGCTGTTTTGCATAATCTTCTGCTATCTTTCAGCCAATTTCATAATGCCATTCTCTCAGAACTTTCTCGGCAAAGAACTGCATCGGGTACTTTTGGCAGCCTTCCAGGGAAATGAAATATTTTCTTTAAGAAAATTCTGTAAAAATCTGAATAGAAGTTAATCCAAAATGCAATATCAGTTGAATATGCCAGATGAGTGAATATTTACCAACTAAACTGCATCAGTTTTTGCCAATTATGCAGATAGCAATTGGTGAACAAAAAAATACTGTTTTCAAAGACACATGGATATATTAGATGCTCCCACATTTTAGCAGGTCATGTTCAGAAAAATGTTTTTAGCATATGTTTAAAGCAAGTTATAAAGTACATTTCAAAAGCACTTTAGCTAGAGCAGAAAACATTACTATATATAAAAATCAAGGTAGACATAAAGCAAGAAATCACAATAGTGTAAATAACTTATAATTCTACTTGTTCCTCCTAGCACAGCCATTTATGCCCTGCCATTTTGATCACATGGAAAGACAGAAAAGACATAACAGAAATGCTACTTGGTTTGAAAGAAAAAAAATAGAAAAAAAGTGTTCAAAGTCTGTTTCAATGAAATGAAAAAGCTGTCAATTTCAAATCTTTTTATTTGTACCCCCTTAAACTAACAACCAACATTTACATTTAGGATTGTTGTTGTTAAGCTCAAATATTTAACGATGTGATAGGGAAATTTTTACAAATATTTTATTGTCATAGAATTCGCTATGATCTTATTCCATCATTAACTTAAGAATTAAGATTCATCAGAAGATTCAAATAGGAGAGTATTTCTAGTCTTACAGCAAAGAAACATTGCAAAAACCATTTTATAAAAAGCAAGCTACCAATTCAGTTGAACTTAGAACACAGTTTTATTAATACCAGAATTTCCTTGCAGTTATGTCTCTTTCTTTCTTCTATAGTTTGCAACTGGTTAATGACAGGATTGTATTGAGGCATATTATTTATGATGGATCAGCTGGTTCTTATAAACATCACCCTTTGTTATGATAGTTTCAGTACTGTTGAAGCTAGTGGATTTTCTCAGGAGCAGGTTATGGAACTAGTTGACTTATGGGGTGCAGAAAGCATTTAGTTCTTGTGGCTAACCTGTATAAGATAGTGTCAGTGATTATTAATTATTCCGTGTGCTCTCCCAACATACAACATAATGATTAAGCAAGGCATTTAAACAAGTGAATTTAAAATGAACATGAAGATAAAGATTTGTTCTTCAACAAATAACAATTTATTTGGGTATTTATACATCGTGTGATGACTATAAGACCCTTGAAAAGAAGGTTAAGTTCACATATACACATTTAAAAGGGAAATGATAATATACACACATTTAGGTGTGTTTAAATAACCCTCTGAAAATGGACAGATACAAAGACATGTATTGAGATGTATTTAATAAAACCACGAAAATGGAAAAGTACAAAGACATACATTGAGGAGTGTTAATTAAATCCATAAAAATGGAGAAATTCCAAGACAAAACGCACATTGAGGTGTGTTCCATAAAACCCCTTGAAAAGAGGAAAATTCATACCTTGGATTCATTGCTGAATCTATATCAGAGAAGCATGAAAGGTTTCAGTGGATTAGTAAATCGGTCGAGTTGACAACGTGTAATCCATTTGCAAACTGTCCTTGTTTTCTTTTTGGTCTGTATTTATAGCTTCCATTAGGTACTGGCTCACAAAAACGTTCCTCGAAAATGCGAGTGAAAAGCTGTCATTGATCGATTAATAATTTTGAATGTTTTCAACGCTACCGGAAGTGACACTCGGAGCCTATGCGTAAATAACTGATTTGGGTCATTCAACACCTGACTCTTAAGATGAAAAGTTCCAGTCAGTATTGTAGTGATTACTACTATGTTTGCCACGCCTACATTTTTCTCAACTGTAATTGGTCAAATAATATATACTAAATATCACAGGACAATTTACTGATCGCATTCACCACACTGAATTTTTCCTACCGTTAACTCACAAACATGCTTTTGCTATAAAATCACTGATTTGTTAATTTTTCATCCAATCAGATACTTTTTGTGTTCTTTCAAAATTTATCCCGCGTCCGTGCTGGGATCCTACCGATAGTAATATAAGTTTGGATTCATTCCCAAATTAAACAGTAGAGTTGAAGACAGTTGAAGACAGTAGAACTCAACTACTCACACGCGTCTACACAGATTATTCATTCTACTCACTCCGCACGCACACACAGACACAGAACTTGAATATCATTCACCATCAGTTCTTTGTGAACAAGCCAAGTTGCAACAACTCTGTTAGTTACGAAACACACAACTGTACGATCTTCTGAATACACATTCTATTTTAACACAGAACTTTGATCATTATATTCAGAAAACTTGCTTATTTAAATATCACCATTTTCAACTAACAGATAAATGGAAACTACTTTTTTCTCCTTATTCACACATTACAAAAACTACATTGTATTTGTTGTTGATTTTAATATATATATATTTTATTGTTGAAACACAAATCGGTTTTCCATTGTTTTTCCTTGATTTTAAAAAATGTATAAATGTTAAATGCTCTTCAACACGCAGCCACATTAATCTTTTTCAACAAAACACCATTTACATTGGTAACCCTAACACTTAGGAAAGCAGCATTTACAGTATCAATAGTAAATGTTGTTTAAGTAAAAAATAATATTGTTAGGACGTTGTACAGGATAGAGGTGACTGTCTGAGGTAAAATTATAACCTGGATATATAACATTTAGAGATAAAATTATTCCAAAGGAGGTTTCACTTCGTATATATGATGCAGAGCGTTTTTTTCTTTTTTCGCCATTTCTTTTTTAATTGCGTTTTCTTATATGTTGTCTAATAGGGCTCATCTTTACATGCAACAGAAATAATCTAACAACAAAATAGATAAGAAATAATTGCTATGTTTTTTCGTTTTTTTTTTTGTTTTGTTTTTTCTAATTTTATATTGCTAGAAGTTCCCTATGTTTGCCTGTGACAAAAAAAAAAAAAAAAAAAAACCCAAAAAACTGCGGAAGTAATACGAACTTTAGAACATAAACTAACCACTCTTTAGCCCTTTGTCAAACATTTTCACAAAATATAATTTTAAAATGGGTGTTTTGTCCATTTTAAAATAATATTTACATTGTAAAGTCAATTTACACTGTCATAAAGACAGCACAAAACCAGGGGCTAGTTTTGTCTTATACTTAACCTTTTTAGATCTCCCTCAGCCAGGAACATTAATTAAAAAAAAAAATAATAATTACCCATTCGCTCCTAAAAAAAAAAAAAAAAAAAAAAAAAAAAGCGTTCTTAAAGAAATAAAATAAAAACCATATTCAGTCAAAGCAATTAAAAACTAAAAATGCATTCTATTTTATAAAAAAAAAATAACTTGTAAAAATTATTTTGTCTCATTTCAAATTACCGTGGGAATAACTCTCTAGATTGTTAAATAAAAATACGAATCCTTTGTTTTATACTCTTGCCCACATGAAAACTTTGAATATAGGCATTTAGACGGGATTTCCATTGAGAGAATGCGATTTTTTTGGTGATTGTCGAACGAAAGTGTCAGAATAAATGTGACATTGTGTTGAAAGAATAATAATAACAATAATAATGGAAACTGTTTGGATCGGTGAATATGACGAGCTAAGATAATAAAAATAATAGTGAAAACCGGCATCTCTCCTCTGCTCTCCTCATTTTTGATCTTGTGTTATATTTTTGTATTGGGTCGGAACAAAAATTAGCAACATTGTTAAGCGAATTTCAAAGGCAATATGTGTTCACTAGATTTATTCAACCATTTATATGCCATTTTGTTCCACTAGCTTCGAAGTATTTTTTCTGTTACGGGAATGGAAAGTATTATCATTTTCATGCCTCCTGGTATATTTGTCCCATAAACAATATTTGGCGGGCTCGTGTGAATCCGGGTAAAAAAAGGAAATGGACACCAAAATATGGGATTAAAACCAACAACAATTAATAAATGTATTAACAATACATGTTACAAAAAGATAAAGAAAGAAACAGAGTTGAAGTCATGAACAGTTCAATACAATCTTCAGTCTGTGTCTTACATGTCTCGTCTCTATCGGAGCAAAAGGAAACGTGTGTTGCTGTTCGAAAAGTCAAAGGGAAAAGAAGAGCTTTTCAAATATTGTGCTGCCTGTGATTATCGTCAGGAGGCGGTAATCTAACAGCTTCTAGAACCTGGCATCTTTCTACGTGATGAATTTGCTTAAGTTGTTTTTACAGGCTTCCAGAGAATTGAAGTGCATCTCATTAAGAGAATTTTGTAGGATCAAAGTAAATGGTAAGTACAGTGGGTGCAGTAGAAGGTACCAAGCTGTACCTATTTCTGCCAGAAACTGCTGAGGTCTGGGATTGTCATTCTCGAAGTTTTTCATTGACTTCTGTTATTAATCGGTTCAATTGGATTGTTATTTGTCATAATTCAACGCCTGATTTTGCAAAAAAAGTTCATAATACACAATACCTTTCCAATGCTATCAGATATGTAATATTATAGTGGCGTGGCGCTTAGGGCTTAAAATGAACAGTTGATTTACCCACGCCAAGAAGATTAATGAAGGGTGGTAATGACGAAGAAACACACGGGTAATTTCGGGAAAATAAATCGGAAATTTTTAAAGTCCGTATTTTTAATGAATTGTCATGAAAAGGAAATGTTCATACAACGGATTAAATGACTTGACACAAAATAATATTCAAAAACGTTTAAGACAAATGCAAGAGAGTTCGTTGCTTACCGTTTACATACGTTCAAAAGTCGACGAAGATAGATAGTTTGAAATACTTAGCTTCCTTGGTTTGAGAGAAATTTAGTTGACGTTCCCGTGCTGGTTACAAGCCGATAATTGGTGAGTAAATTTACACTGGCGAGAACTTCAACGCTGGCCACGACGAACTGAACTGAAACTTTTCACATTACTTCACTCTTTGATTAATTTTTCTCCTCATTTTATATATATATATATATATATATATATATATATAAAAGAATTTCGTGTAGACTTGCTACTTTCTTTTCCTTCTTCTTTACGGATGACCGGCTAATTTCTATGATGGCAAGGTTTTCATTGGTACAAAAACAATTTCATATAGGCTCACGAATTCCTTTCGTTTTTCTTCCCCCAGTTCACCCAATTTGAAAGAAGTTGATGAAGGGAATTATTTCACACTCACTACAGCATCACCTTTGAATACCGTTTTTTGGAATTTCTCTTTTTTTTTTCACTCCACATTGTTGTAAATATTTTTCATCGCCTATGATCATTTTTTTCTTTCTTTTTTTGATGGGTTTTTATTTCGTTTGTACAGAAAATTGAAATGCGGCCAATTAAATGTTTCTTGTTAAATCATGAGACATCCAAATATCATCACTATTCACTTTTCCAAAAATTTTCTAATACCTTACAAAGCTCATAAGATATATGTGTAGTATCTTTGCAATGCCTCATATCATGTGACTTTGATTATATTTTTAATCAGTGTTTCGATGTAGTCATAATCAAGACTGCAGGTCTGCTGGAACGTTCTCTGTCTTTCTGTTTAAAATTTCCACTTCTGAATCTAGCAAACCGCTTACGAATTGTATTGTTAGCTATGACACCATCTCCATAAATGGCACATATCTTTTTTGTTGCTTGTATAGTGATTTTTTTTAAATAACAGAATCAAATGACGAAAATGCATCTTATTTTCCCTCCATGTTCACTTTTAACGTTAAGGCATTTAAAATTCACAATCTATCTACGAATCCTATAGAAAGACACATTGAAATGTCACCAATTTCAGTCATGTGAGAAACTAAATCACTTGTTCAAACGTTACCGAGTGAAAAACGTTACGAACTTTCGTTCCAACCCAATATTTATTTACTTACATTTTCCCACATTTTCCAAACAGTTAACTTATTTTATACTTCTAAATTAAATAATGGCGAGGTCACATACTTGCACATTATTTCGCAGCATTTCAAATCTCTTGGGGAATTTTTAAATTGTAAATTATGGATCATTTGTTTTCTACTCTTGCCTACATGAAAATTGGTTAGTTCTGAGTGTGTGAATGGAAAATGCCAGAATAAATGTGATGCTGTGTTGAAAGAATAATGAATAACAGAAGAATAGTAAAAACCGGCATCTTCCTCCTCCCATTTTTGATCTTTTGCCCTATTCTTGTATTATACGAAGCCGTCCCTGCAGACAGTACATTAGTTAGGGTTAACCCACACTGCATGAGGCGTCCCAACAGAGAAATGTCGAGGGAGCTGATAAGTTTTTATCCCCAGTCCTATGTTCACGTAGGGCTCCTATTTTAAACCTGACCTTGTACCATATTCATATGTGGGCGTTTAGTTAAATCTAGTTCATTTTTAGTCTGCAGGCGAATACTTGCTGCTAAATGTTGGAATTTTTTTTTTTTTTTTTGACTTTTAAAAATGATACTACATATCCTTATATCTGGATAATGGTGAAGACATTTGAATATAGTTTAGAAATTAGAGCCAAAATTATTCAAGCCTACGAATCAGACACGGGGATAATGCTGTTGATGCCAAACTGTTTTACTATCTCTAAATCACCAGGACAAAAAAAAACATTCTAAAGTTCAAGAGAAAAAAAATACTGTTGTAAATAAACCTGTATGCGGTAAGAAGACGAAACCGTTTGCAAGAGAACTATTGAAAGTAATCCAAATAGTACAACTAAGGGTTTAGGGCATAATTTAGCAACCGCTGGAGTAAAAAGTTAAAAAAAATACTATTATTAGAGCTCTGTGCAGAGCATGCCGACCTCGTAAGATCCCTTTTTCAAAAGTTGTTCATTTGAAAGCCCGTTTAACATCTGCAAATCAGCATATTAATATCGAAAAATATACCACGATCAGAGGAGACAAAACTAGAACTTTTGGGGCATAATGATAAATTTGTTTAAAGATGTCAAAGTGAGGCGTTCAATCCAAAGAACAGCGTTTCTAAAAAAAAAAAAAAAAAAAAAAATGGAAGACAAAAAGTAACATATTTTTAATTATTTCTCTGCAATTGGTAAGAATGTGAAGATTAATCTCTATAGGAAAAAATAATCTAATAGTTGATCATTCTTCTCTTACGTGCTGTGTCCCATCAGGACGTAGGCGATCATGGCCCTCCACATTTTCCTGCCCCTTATAGCTCTTAATAAATTTTGTCTTTTTGTTATCTCTCCTAAACCCTGTTCTACTCAAGTTCATGAAGTATGTTACACGCTGCTTTCCTCTGCCCCTCAATCTGTCCCGTGAGTATTTCTAAGTCTTCCTTCCTTATGTGCCCCAGAAATTTAAACTGTCTCTTCCTGATATTAAATACAAGTTTCCTTTTTGCTTCCATTCTCTCTAAAACCTCGTTGTTGCTTACATGTTAGGCCAAGGGTATTGTCCATCTGAATTTTAGGTGGAAAAATAAAATCCGAGTGTCATGTCCACAAATTACAATACAAAATTATAAACAACGCGAAGAAATGATCTTCGCAGAAAAGAAAGAAGACCAAGCTATATATCATTTACACAGTAGATACAGATATTTACATATTAGAATTCAATTGTTTTTGTTGTGGCCATAAAGAGAATAGTTCGATTGTTCAAAGTCAATTGTTGCAAGTGAGCCTACAAAGTTTGAAGTTATTTTGTTGCAAATGAGACTGTAAAGTGCGAAGTAATATGTACGCCAATATGCGTGTGTATGTTAAGCACACACTAATGAAAAATGTGAGACTGCTGACTGATTTTCATGTGAAAATAGTGATTTCAAAACACGGTGAACAAAGAGAAGGGGATCTAGATCTTTCGTCGCGGCTTTATATGTAGAAAAATCATCGCTGACTCACACGGTGTTATAGTAACGTGTCGAGGCTGGTCGGGTTCGCTGATTGTGTCGTTGCAGATCTGGACCTGACTTCTGTTTCAAACCTGTCGCTAACTGTTCAGTTTCAAATCTGGTCGCTGTTTTATGGCAAGCCAGTGATCGGCTCAAGAAATTTTGGCGGGAACGTACTCCGTGGCCCAAGCCCTGACCTATTTCCCGATCATTTGGAGTTCAGGCACGCAGGCGTCGTAGAGAGCACAAACTCAGGTTAATAGTGAAAAGAAATACAAAGGAAAATACTACTGTATATATACTATTAATGGAAACAAAAATCCAACCAGGAAGAGCTTTGTCTGTCTACCATGATCCGAGTGTCATATCCACAAATTACAATACAAAATTATAAACAATGCGAAGAAATGATCTTCACAGAAATGAAAGAAAACCAAACTAAATAAGACAATAACATTTACACAGTAGATATAGATATTTATTAGAATTCAGTTGTCTTTTTTGTGGCCATAAAGAGACAATTAGTTCGAGTGTTCAAAGTAAATTGTTGCAAGTGAATCTGCAAAGTACAAAATGATTTGTACGCCAATATGAGTGTGTGATGCGCATGCTAATGAAACGTGTGTGGCTGGTGGCAGTTTGCGTGCGCTAGCATTAATTTAAAAAAACACAATGGACTGAGAGGGATACGAGGCTTACTTTAGTTGTGGTTTTGTATGTAGAAAGATCATCGCTGACTGATGCACTGTCATGGCAACGTGTGTTAAGGCTGAGATTGTTCGCTTACTGTTTCGTTTCAGATCTCGTCACTGACTGTCGCTTACAGGCCATTTTTATTGCTATTTGAAAACCGGCGTCGGGTCGCGAATCTCACCCGAGTTTTGCGTGGGAACGTACTCCGTGAAACAAGCCCTGACCTATTTCCAGTTCAGTCGCGCGTGTGGACTTCGTAGAGGGCACATCACGTGACTTGTCTTATCCAATCAGGTTCCAGAAACCATTTATTTAATTTTGGAGCCTTGTTTTGTACAGAATTGTAATTTTTTCGTATCTTTTGAAGAAATTGTCCAGCATTCGCTGCCATACAGGACAGATATCACGTGACAGTTCAGTATTCTAAAGACATGTCTCTTAACACTCTTCCTAGCTTCACTTCTGGAATTGGGCTCACAAAAAAGCATTGAACAGAAAGAATGTATTTATTTATAGTGGCTGGTGGAGCTTATCCTATAGCAATGTTTGCTACCACCATAAATCTATTTGGTCTTGCGTAAGCATTAAAAGAAAATACGCACTGTTAATATATACAAAATAAATTTCTAAGGTAACATCAATCAGCTAAGTGGCGAACTTTATATTTGTATTAATTCTCTCTCTCCCCTCTCTCCCTCTCTCTCTCTCTCTGTATATATATATATATATATATATATATATAAAATTATATAGTAAAAGTTGGAGGTTCAAGAGTTCAAATATAAATGTATAAAAATTTAATTTTACAAGAGCGAATTTAAGATCATATTACAAAATTATAGAAACAATTGGCTCTAAAAATAGATTCACAGTACATTTTTTTTCAAATCAAGAAAGTAAAACAAAACCTTGAGAAGAGAAAATGAAAACTTGGTAAAATGAGGAAATTACTCTTAGAAAAAAAAGGGGGGTGCAGCAGCCTAAAAGCGAAAAAAAAATCCACGTGTTTTTTTGACATAACTCCCAGAGAGGAAAAAGGTTCTTTTGCAATTTCTTTGTTTTTGAAGTTTCCCTTTCGTGGACAGACTATATTTGCTTTGTTCTTCTTTTCATCGGCGTAGTTTATAGTCATCCACAGACAGGCCGTTTCGCTGTATCGCAGCTCATCAGTGTGACTAGTGTCATAGATCCTCATCTGGTATTAATATTGTGATGGGGGACACAATCAACACCAGGCTAAGATCCATGTATTCTGCACGATAATTCGTTTATATCTTATATTCCCCAAATAACCTTCCGTTATGGGATTACTGAATAAATATTAGGGTGATTTCCCTTACATCATTAAATCATCAGCAGATAATATGAAAAGAAAAGAAAGTAAGCGAAGTCCAACTCAATTATGATCTAATTGAATTAGGCTTTCCCGGGTTCTTGGAATAACACATTCGGCCGACCGCTGACCATAAATGAACGAAACGACATTATGAACAATATAATATTTAATTAACAAGAACATGTATATGGCAACGACAATAAAGATATTATATCATGTAAGCTATAACATATATTTAGTTGGGATACGACAAATATTAACGAATGCAATGTTTCACACATATACAGGGTATAGTCTCAATTATCTACGATTATGGAAAGGTGTGTGTAAGAACATAATATTATTGGGTGTTTTCGAATCATAGTAATACTGGGGGGGGGTATAAACTTATCTGAGATATGCATTTATCGACCAAAGGCGATAATAGTCTCTTTTCTTGTATTCTTGTTTAAGCGACTGGAGTTTTAGGTTTTCAACTGGGATCACATTCTCTGCCTTATATTTATATTCAGGATTTCTTCTTAAGGCGATGATCTCCGAGGGGTTCAGGCCGATTGCGTCTGGACTATCTTCACATTCTTGGCATTTGAGTGGTTGGTCTGCTTCTCTGTCTCTGGGAATGTGTCGTTTCAGCGTGCTGCCTGGAACATTAACGTTGGCGTGACTTTCCGTCCGCTGGCCTCTCCGATAAAGCTGCTTTTCTTCTTCTCGTGCGCGTCTCCTTTTTGGCACCTAATTTTCTAGACTGCTGATTGGCTGCTTTTGACCAATCGCGTTGTTTCTTTTATGTGCTATATCTGGGTCTGAATCTATTTTTAGACTTCGCCTACGCGTATTTCTATTCGTGTCTGCTTTGGGTTCTGTTGTGGGAGTGGGGAATAACGTATATGTGTGGGCTTGCATTCGTCACACGAGACATGCAATTCCTTCAAGCGTTTACATCACTCTGAGACTCTCACACTGAGGCCATCAGCTCACGCAGCGGAGAAAAGGAATTTTTAACTGCTTATATACGGGATATAAACATTACCGGCTACCAGAGTGCTCAATTCATGGAAAAGAGCTTTTAGCGTTAATAGTGGCAGCCGAAAAATTCTCTTTCTTTCAAAGTGCTCAACCTACGAGAGGGGGTGGGGGCGTATGAAAACTCTGACTTCCGTTAGATCGTCCGTCGCACCCTCTAAAATAGCCATACATTGGCCGATCAAAACCAAATTTTAGGGAGAAATGCAACCAGGTAAGGGGGTACAAAGTACAGTTGGTTTTACTAGGGTGTGTAGTTTAGTACAATAAATTTTCATTCATATTTTTTTTTAAATTAAAAGTTTTATTATTTAATATACACTTACTATTTTAAAGCAATTTAACGGTTAAAATAAATACTTATTTAATAAAAATGCAATATTGTTTTTCCCATATCTTTAAGTTTTTATATTAATTTCATTCTGGTAAAATTTAATGCACAGTAATAGCACTATAAATATAAACATAGTAGAGAGAGTTTCAAAAGGGCAGAGGAAGCGATAACTTCAACATTACTAAATATTGTGAGGATTTCAATACCCTTGAGCGTGTTGCAAAAAAAAAAAAAATTCCAGTTTTTAAAAATGCCGAGATTTTGCTGCCCTTTGCTCTGCTGGTGACTTTCACATGAAGAATCCTAAATCCCTGTCGCACCCAGCTTTATACTTGACGACCGCCTTCTGATGTCTGACTGCCTTCCGACCAGCAACTGTGATCTCAGACCGCCTTGTCTACCTTCTTTCCCTCTGACGCTATCCGCTGACACATGTTCTTAAAAATTCTTGGAAGAGGCTCAACAGACCTTGACTTTAAATTTACGATGGCGAAAACCACCTTTTTCATTGAATAATAAATACGTGAGTAATATATTTTTTCTGAATTTGGAAAATTAATTCGCAACGCCCCGCTATGACAGTTATTTTCTGGAGGTCTAATTTTAAATAAACCTTTCACACTCAAAATGAAAATTTTAATATACGTCCGGCATTCTTTTAATATACTTCTCCCAAAAGTAAATTCAAACTATTTAATATTTACTCGCACTTTTAAATTATTTTATGCTACTAATATTTTTCAGAAATGTCCTGGTACATACGAGAGAGAGAGAGAGAGAGAGAGAGAGTTCGGGAGAATGTGTGTGTGTGTATATATATATATATATATACACACACACACACACACACACACACACACACGTATATATGCATGCATCTATCTATCCGGGCCGAGGGGTTAAAACGTTTGCTTTCTGACCATGTGACCCGGGTTTGAATCTCACCATGGTCGATTTGTCAGGAAGGAGACTTTCTGATGTTATCGGACTGGATCGAGGTCGATCCCAGCTTGCGGCACCTTTGGAAAGTGACTGAAAACTTTAACCCAAGACTTGTGAGTGAAATTGGGTAGACGGTACTCTTGTGGGCCATTGATAGCTGTGCTAGCACGAGGGCTTTAGCATGTTGGCCTTGTTCAAATAGTTGATCACGCTAGATAACACGCTCTCTCCCAGAAATTGTAACTAAGGTCTGCTCAGCATAGTTGCAGTACAAACCATAGGTGGACTCTGTGGATGTTGAGCGAGCGTCTGCAATAGGGATTGGCTAGCCGACCTAGTAGACAGGTATCCTCGAATACGAGTGGTCAGCTACTATTATGTATGTATGTATGTATGTGAATATAGCAGCCGGCTGCTTAAACATGTGGCAGAAAGAAATAGGTATGTTTTAGTGTCAACGAAGGATTGTGTGGACGTCTAAGATCGCTGGTATGAGGATGGTAGTGTATGAGTTTATACGAGACTGTATGGGTTGCTCGAGTTGTATTTCAGCTCTGGGTATGTTACAATGACCGCAATATTGGGGAATGGATAATATTAATTCATCAGTTCTGATTAAGGTTAATTATGCATATTTAGATCCGCTTTGAAAGTGCCGATTATTTTGTCGTTGGCTCGCGATAAGTAACCTTATACCCTGCTTGAGAGCAACTCTTGTTTTGCTCGCTCGACTAGGATATTCGTATCTTGGTCGGGATGGTTTCTGATTGGTTGGTCGAAATATAACTTTGTGACCTAGAGATTCTGAATATACATCTGTTTTAGAGATGGTGTAATTTGGTCTCCTTGTTATTGTTTTTTTTTTTTTTCTAGCACTATATATTTACAATAAATTTGTGCAAAATGTTATAAAGGCTTGCTGTAAATATTCTTTTGAGCATCAAATAACAATTAAGCTAGACAGAAAAAAGTTATTGTGAAAGTGGGACTTACACAGTCGATAGTTTTTAAAGTTCTTTGTAAAGGGGATACAGTGTACGTTCACATGTTGTTGTTGATGTTCTGACTTGTGAACAGGTGAGGGGTCAGTCGTAGTAATAGGAAAGTATGACTAGTATCGAATGAAGAAACATGGTAGCAGTGATGTGACTTCGGGGAAGTCTTGGTTTGCAATGCTTGGGGGTAGTTTCCAAAGAACAAATTGTCAGGTTTTAGTTTCACTTAGGTACCTTTATGAGATTGCTAAAAAAAGAGCATAGTTTGATGAAAAAGACGCCAAACTTGACGAAAACAAAATTTTATCCTCTAAATGTTTAATGTTAGTATTAAGAGGAAAGACCGAAGTATTTTTAATTATTTTTAAAATTTTTTTCCTTCTTTTTAGAACATTCTAAATTTTGATTAAAAAAAACCTTGTTTCTCTTTGTATCACTGGAACTAGTAAAATAATATAAATTTTTAGCACGTTTTTTTTTTTTTGTATGACACACATTAATTTGGAAAATCTTGCAAAAATAAAATTAATTGTCGGATGTTAATGAAACTTTCAGAAACTATTCACAGATGATGGAAATTATTATAAATGTTTTGTTTTTTTTAATAAAGGCATGACAAATTTTTTTTTATATTACTACCCCACACCCCGCCCAACTAATTTTATGAAACTCTAGAAATTCAATTGCATTCAGTTTAGTGATTATATTACTTAAAAGCACAAGGCTTTGAGGAAAGCAAATCATGTATTTTTTTTAATTGGACACCCCCACCAACTTGAAAATCAGCTCTGAATTGTAACATACAAAACTCAATAAAACAAAGATATTATTTAATTTCAAATGCTTTTATTCGCTTTTAGTTGTTTTTATGAATATGGACAATATTTTCTGAAAGAAAAAATTTTTTTCGATGAAAAATGAATTTTAAATACAATTATTTGTTATTTCTTTATTTTAGATTTTGACATTTACGTTGTTAAAATCTTATAAAATTAGTTGAAAGCCGCATTCAGTGAAACTTTCGCTTCTTATGTTGTCTGGAGGTTTTGGTTCTCCTTTTGGTATTTAAAGTTCTTCTCGTTCCCTGCTGAAAATGTTTAATTGATGTCCTAAGCCCCATTTCCTGACTATCCACTGACGAGATGTCAATGAATAGTGATTTTCACCGGGTGGCGACCTTATTTATATTTAGGTCGCCAGGCTCAGGGAATTATCTTTTATTTATGTTCACCCAATACAAGGCCCAAGAGCCATTCAAAGTAGAGGGTTACTGTGTGGTGTTGTATGAACGTAATAAAAGGCAAGAAGTGAAATCCATGGGGTTATGTAGGAAAGATAACAGTTAGCCCTACACTTAAAAAGGTCAAGATTGTAGTAGTTGGGAAAACATCTCACCTGGAGCAGTTTTTGGAAAGAAGCTGTCCAATTGGAACTTAATTCTGTAAGTAAAGTTTGTAAAATTGTGGTTTCTTCTGTCTTGTAATCAATTCCCATAATCTGTTTCCTTAAGTCAAACAATCCACCGACACTAACCGCAACACGTGTCTCTGTTCGCTACAGCGGTCACTGTTTCTTACCTCGTTATGCACTTTTTATATCTTCATTAACAACTCAAATTTACATCATCTTACTTATTATAAAACGCAGATTGTGTGTGTGTGTGTGTAACGTTTATATATTGGATCGGATTTCCTACATTTTTTAGACGATTTCAACAAAAGTTCACAGGACTACATAAAATTACCTTGTGGTGGTTCTAACAGCGCCGGAAATGGGGGAAAAACACAATTGTTTTTTGACAAAATCAATTTGAAAACACGATTAAGACATCGTGAGAATGAAAGGGGGACAATCACATCGTGTTAAAAAAAAAACACGTTGTTTGTGTGTGCGTGGGTGTTCCTTTATATATGGGATCGAATTTCCTACATTTTTCAGCCAATAAAACAAACATTCACTTTTTTTTGGCAGTTAATGTTTCTTATTGTCTTGCACACTATTTTCTTTATTTATACATTCAGAATGCTTTAAAAATTCCATTTACAAGACAATTGTTTATAATAAAATTCTATTCATCAATCGATAAAGTTATAACGATTGTAAACAATGTTTTTGTTTGAGTTTGGGTTTGACCAATTCGTAAAAAAAAAAAAAAAACTTATTAAGACATGCGTGTCCGTCAACCTTAAACAATAATCTTTGTCAATTTTATTTTTCAGTCTTTATGATGATCGATACTTGATCTATCTCTTACTGTTACATCCCCGGGCAACACCGGGCTCTACTGCTAGTATGCAATAAAAGGAACTCTCATGAGCGACTCCAAGATATATCCGTTTTAAATATGTAACCCATGAAGCCGCCATTTTTCCTGTTGGTGTAGTTTACTACATGTGACACACGTCCGAACACGTTTTCATCCTTGAGGTAAGCCATTTTAGTGTTACATTGACCGTTGCAAAAATTATGTCAAACCCTGAGCCTCTTTGCGCTCTATATTCTTATAGCAATTGTAATGGACATGACCTATATATTCCTGATGAAAGAGGCACAATATCGCATGTGCCATACGCGGTATTTACTCAGTCCCCCCCACTAGGACGAGATGTGACACAAGGTCTATTTTTAGGTGAAGACCCGAACGCGTACACCTGGGACAGGAACAAAAATATCCCTCAGCCTGAGGTTGCGCTGGCCTCGGTGCAAGCACCAATCCCTCCCTCTGGTGCAGCTGTTTCCCAAGGCTGGGCACCTCTCAGTATAATTTTCTCAGTTACCCCTCTGACAGAGAAGCCCCTGAGCGTACTCTGCCCAGAGATAGAGATGCAACTGAGAGATAAGTAGACGTGAAATTACTCAAAAAGAGTAAGTTACACTGTTATTTAAATTACCTAGTGCCTTATGACTATTAAATGCCTGTAGATGGCCGTGCAAAATCCGCATAATGGTCTGAGGCACACATTTAGGGGAAAACAAAGATTATGGAGGGCGAGGAATATGTTTCAACGAGTCAGCTGTGAGGTTCAAGGATAAAGACGTGGCAGTGAGAAATATTAAACAGATTACTACAGATATATTACTACAAAAATACGAAGAGAATTGGGATGATTCACATGGTAAACATACTATATGGACACCGTGCACGAGTTCTGTACTTGAGTGACTTACTCAATGATACATGAATTCACCACATCCTATCTTGTAAAGGTGGTTTCACACTGACACCATACAGATGATGCAAAATACCTTCCTTAGGATTATTATAATTTTAAATAATATAAGAGGTTGAAGCCTTTATTATAATAACCAAAGATTTTTCAACAGTGTGTTGTATGTGTACAATAAAATTACGAATATAAAATATAAAAATTACTCAAAAATGCATTAGCCTATTTATCACTGTTTCTCATGGAGCCCTGGGGTTCTGGGGGTACACTAGTTGAGAAACACTTGTCTACAGTATTCTCAGCATCATTCTGTAGATTTACATTTCTGTCACTTTGAATCTTTTCTTCATCTGCAGGGAACATTTCCAGAACTCACTGCCAAATATCGGAATAGTTACAATATAGAAGTTCAGCACTCTTTTCTTTGTTTCTCACGAAATATTCCCACCTCTTAATATTTTCTTTAGTCTTTGGCAGGCATCCTTCACTATTTTGATGCAAATTTTGTTAGTAAAAATAATTTTATAATATTTCTATTTTAAAACTTGAATAAATGTTTCATTGTCTAAAATTGCACGTTTTTTTTAAGAGAAGTGTATTTTAACAAAGCAAGGGGAGAAGGCAAACTGACATCAAGGAAGAGACATTCGAGAAGGTACCAGTTACCAGCCAATTACAAAGGGCCTTGAAGTTCACAAGTGAAAATTCTCCTGCGGTTGGGCAACAAAGAATGGAAAGTATTCTAAGGAATTTTCCCAAGCATGAACAAAGTGAATTTAAAAGGGACTTTTCTAAAATTAATATAAGTCCCAGAGACCTTTGTGGGGCAAGTAAAAGTAGATGTTTTTGTTTTTCTGAAAGGTAGTTGCACTTTTGGTTTTTTTGGGGGTGGGGTGCCTTCTCGAATTGTTTTCTCTTTTTGTCATTGAATCCCTGTCTTTTCTCAAACAGTAACCCTTTTTTTCACATTTTTCGTAATCCTTTTTGAAACATCAGAAATTTGTTATCCTGCCTTAATAGGCACACGAAAGGGAATATTTGTGCAAATTCTGTATTTGTACTTGTTTTTAATCCTTTCACCTCAAGGAAGGCAATAAAGCCATTAAGATACAAGTGGCTATGGAATGTGAAAGAATATTAAAAAAAAAGAAAACATTATTAAGGAAAGAGGGACCAAGAATTAAGAAGACAGAAGATAATGACTGACATTGTATTTACATTTGTGAAGATCAAATTTGACTGCAGAGCAAGAAGCTGGAAGAGTTCCATGAGAAAAGGAACTGTTAGCATAGAACTTTCAACTACATCTAGTCAATTCAACTGTAAAAGGATGAGACCTAACTAACAATCTAGTACTACTCTTAAATTCATAAATTCAAGGTACCAAAGAGGAAAGCTCATCAGAACAATTACCCTGAAAATATTTATAGAAAATGTACAAGGGAGCTACATTACAGCAGTTAGAAAGTGGTTGAAACTGAGATGCCAGCTCAGGACTGATAACATTGCAGATTCTTCTTTGGATTTTGAAATGTGTAAAAAAGATTCTGATGATAAAAATTCTCTAGTATGACACAGTAAGCCAACTTTACTAGCAGCAAACCTAGCAAATATTTTAATATAATCTTTTGACTCCGGGGGGGGGGTAGCATCTATTAGGAGCCCATCTATAGACAAATAGAAAACAAACAAAAACAAAATACTATGAAAGTATAAAAATGTTTTTTATAATAAAAATACCAGCAACACATTTTTATATATAAAAAAATACCTATTTATAGTAAAGATTACTAACAATACATTTTTATCTGTAATTGAAAGTATAAAGTTGTGCTCAAAATAAACTTAATTTAAGCCATAAAATTGTGTTCAAAATATTTAGATTTTGGCATTAAATAATGCATAAAGTTGTTAGTATGTCACTAAACAAAATCAACCAACCAACTTTCCATTTCATGTTGGTGGATAATGTTAGCCAAAATTTACTGAATGGAAATAAAACAAATAAACCCAAAATCACATGAGATTTATGGACAGTTTTTGAAAATGTTGTCTATGTTTAGTGGCAAGATAATGCCATAGACTTAAAACTGTTAGGGAGCCAGGTGTATGTTGTAATGTATGTCAAGTCTGTGTTGTAATTGGGGGAAACACCTAACCGATTACTCACACAGCAACTACAGGAGTAATAGGCAGAGAGTGAAAAGAGAGGAGCTAACAAAAATAACTGCCTCAGAAACCACAACAACTTTAGGAACAAAATACCCATGGACCAACTTCATGAGACACCATGTCTTGCCAACTGCTGGTTTTTCCATTGCTTTTATTAGCATGAGGCATCTTACAAAGACCCAGATCTTGACTAGTTGCAGAGAGGCCTGTATCTAGACATGCCAAGCTGTATGGCTGCTAATGGGGGAAAAACCTGGATGTTGACAAATATGTTCATATGCAATCCGGGGCTTCTTTTGCATCTGTACTGATGTACATTTGCCACATTGTACGTCCTTGTTTTCATGGGTATTACTTCCATTTTGTCTGTCAAGATGCCTAGTGTTTCAAGGGACAGTAAACCCAAATCCTCTTTTTATACCTCCAGAATTTTGTAGCGAAAACAATAGGATATCTTAATTTGATGCAGCCATGTAGCATGTCATGAGTACACACACTTCTTAACAGCAAAGCCTATACATGTTTTACTTTCTTTTTCAGCTATCTCTGGAAACACACGCATATTTTCATTCTTGAATGATGTTATTTTTTATGCAAAAATATTATATGTAAAATTCATTCATGCATTGAAATTTATTCCTTCTGGAAATGTTGAATTCAATTTCTTCAAAAGTTCTCAACCCCAGGTACCACAATTTATATCTGCTATAGTCTACAACACTAGACATGAAACACTAGACACTATGTTTCATAGACTATGCAAAATAATTTGATAAGGTATGACACAAAGATCTATTTGAATGGTAAGAAAAACATGATTTAGTCAGGAAAGATACTTGAATACTCTAGAATATATACTGAAAGCAAACTTCTTACATAACAATAGAAAATGAAATAAATACACTGATAGAAAGGACATCAAAGATGTGTCTCATCATCAGATTTATTTAACCCATATAGAGAGGCAATCCTAAGAGAACTAGAAGTCCTACTAGGATTTATTATTGGTAGACACAATTTTAACAAGATACTGTATAATAGAACATCATTCAGCAAGAAATTTCCATCACAAAATTTCACAAACCACTTTTGACATATTCAATCACTCACAGCTCATTTTGCATAAATAGCAAATATGTTTTTTTTTTTTTTTTTTTGCATTTGTTTCACATTTTCCAATAAAATGCCAAAAATGTTGCTCATTTTCTTTCATTTTCAATATTTTATTTTATTTTCAATATTTTATTTTTTTATTTTATTTTTGTTTTAGCTACCACAATAAATACAATCTTTTTTTTTTTAAAAATAAATTTCATTAAAACTAAATGCTTCTATGAGGTGCTGATAGGTTCTTGGCCTGATCAGAAAATTCTTTCTCACAAAAAAATTTGTTATTTGATCATGTTTTAGTGAATGAATTAGACCATGAACCTTTTGTCAATTGAAGGCTAGCTTTTTTATATTGTGGAAAAAAAGCAACATAGATTAAAATGATCAAATTTTTTCATGATAAAAATATAAAATACTTAAAATTGAAATGTTGTAAGAAGTCCTGAAGTAAATTCTACATTAGCCAAAACAGTAAGCTGTAAACAACAAAGATAAGAATACTAGTAATGACTATGGTAATAATAGCTGTTTCTTTATAAGAAAGTTTTATGGCCACATCATGTTGAAACACCAGTTTCCATATGACTACAGAAGTTAAGCAACAATGGGAGACCACTTGGGAATACCAGGTGCTGTTAGCTTGGATGTGCGGGTGGTGTAATGGATAATGCGGTGGAATTGTTAATTGGAGAGCTGAGTTCCAATTCCCATTGAGTTCATTATATTCACTTTCATGTAAATACACTTATGAAAGATATGACTCCACCTCTTCTACCTCCAGCTATGGGTTAATTAGTAAGACTTATGTCACTAAACTATTATAGTTATTTATCCCCCATTTTATATTCACAATATAATTTCTGGTTTGTTTATCAGATTTCGATTAGGTATGAATCCACCTCTTCTCCCCCAGCCATGGGTTAATTAGTAAGACTTATATTACTAAACCATTATTATCTCAAAAAAAAAAAAATCTTAGAATCTAAAAATATTTTCTGGCTTTAAATAACCTGCAAAGGGTTGATAAGACATAGAGAATGAATTAATCAATCACTGAAATATTGATTAGCTACACAGGCATGTCTTTTCAATTTATTTCCATTCTTTGGAATATAAATGTATAGAAATAGTGACCATAAAGTGAGAGATCATTTTAATATTGATTGTAATATAGAATTGATCCCCACTTTATATTCACATTATAATTTCTTGTTTAACAAATTCTGATTAGGTATGAATCCACCTCTTCTCACCCAGCTAATTAGTAAGACTTGTATTACTAAACCATTATTATCTCAAAAAAAAATCTTAGAATCTAAAAATATTTTCTAGCTTTAAATAACCTGCAAAAGGTTGATAAGCCATAAAAAACAAATCAATCAACCTTATAAGAAAACATTCAGCATTAATTAACTGAGTAGCTAGTGCTATTTTTAGTTGACATTTATGAAATGTTTCTAATTAAAACAATTTTTCAGGAAAATAGGTTTCTCAAATCACTGTTCTCACTTTTTCCAGTATTGATAGGGGTTTCCTTCCTAACCTTTAGTTTGAAGTATTGTGGAATGTCAACATCTTGATTATGTCATTATTTTCTCTTCAACTTACATATTATATTCAATTTAGTTGTTACTGTTCTTGAAAGTCTTCAAGTGATGTGGTTTCTATTATTTGGTACAGATCATTGTGATTCTGTAGCATCAATCCATGAGCTTCAAAGAAGGCTGGTCCTTCATTCACTCAAAACCATTTTTAATCATTGATCTGAGACAGTTGTTGTATGCAGCTAACAGTTTCTGAACATGTTTGACATCATGCATGACATCCATGTGAAAGTCTCAATCTGATGAGGCTATTTAAGAACATGGTTCCATGTTCTCATCTCTTCTATAAAATTCATTATAACTGATCCATAAACTGAGGTGTTTGAGTGTTTAGTATTTACTAATTCCATGTTCTGAATTTTTATGATGGATCCAGGAAAATAACAATTAAGATACACTGACTACCATTACAATTATTATATATGACCATGACAAGTTTTTTTAAGTAAATATATTCAGTTTAAATTCCAGCCAAGGTCATGACATTCACTTTCACACAAATATCCTTTGACTCTAGCCCTTCTCCTCACTTCATCTAGAGGTTAATAGCAGAGCAGACTGAGCAACCAGTCTAGTGGGGAGGACACTTCTAAATTCAAAGCTGGTGGACAGCAAATCCACACTTTAAAAACCTACTTACTCTAGAAACCACAGTAGCAACACTTAATGTGGTGAGGCTGAAAAATCAAGGAAGTCGATGAGGCTAAAATTCACCCCAACCTCAGATCCATCCAATCATTAGCTCAATAACTGAAAAATAGAAATTGTTAATATTACAAATGTTTATTCTGTCAGATTTTCTGGCATGATGAGTCATCATTATTTATATTATCTACACTCAAACTATTATCCTTGTCTTGGTTGTTATTATCACAATGTTTTGCCAATTGTGCCCTCTGGTTTTCTTGAGTGACCTGTTGATCCAAGGTAACATTCAGGGAATTCTGAACCAGACCCTTTATTTAATCTACTGAAGTAGATTGTTCTTGCTCTGTTGTCCATGTTAGGTTTGTCTCATCTTGATCTTTATTTACTGCTTAGTTATTCCTCGCCCATGTCCCCACTGCTCAGTTATTGCTCGCCCTGTTTTTACTGAGCCTAAGTCCACACTGTCCAGTGCAGGGATTGAACTCACAATTACTATATCACCAAATTCACAAACCAACATTTGAATCTACTAAGTTATTATCCAGCCAATGAAACAAGAACAATCTACCATCGTAAGAGTCACAGGAGGGGTGGCTAGTATGACTATATAAAGAAACTTGGAGGTAGAGAGGGTTTTGGGTATTAAGACTTCATTTGGTGAACATTTTTTTGAGTGACGTTATGATGTCTAACAATATCACTTTTTTAGTAATCAGAAATTAAAATATATTGATTGATGTACTTGCAATGAATAATTTCTGGAAAGAACTGTTTTTTGTGTCCTGGGATCTTTTGAATAAAAGGATTAACTCAAATCTCTAAATTGCTTTGCTTTTGTTTAATGTGTCCATTGGGATTTAAATGGCCTATAGTGAATTATTTATTGGGTCATGGAATTAGTTTTCAGAAAATTCTTGTATCTACTATTTAAATGCTTTTGTTTTTCTATAAAAGAAATTCCTGACTTACAATGCAAAGCAGTTCTATTTTGTATAAGATTGCTGTAAAAAAAAAAAAAAAATCTGGAATAATATTGAGGTAGTTGAACTCCTTTTTCGTTGGTCATGTTTTTACCATATCAATATTTTCCTTTTTGATTCCTCTTTGTTGGAAAACTGATCTCATTGAAAAAACATAAGAATGAATTGGTTAATTATGAGACTTTATATGGCCATCAGTGCAATCAAAGGTTTCTCTGTATATCCAGAGTAAATACTCGTGTGGAAAATTCTAAAATAATAATGTAGATTCACATGGAGGCTTTATATAGCAGTTTATGTGACGTGTCAAATGATAAACACATTTGGGAAATTCAGAAAGCAGTCATTAGAGGAAAATTGTTTCTTGTTTGCATTCATGTTTATAAATGAACAAGTTTTATATTTGTTTTTCTCAACAAAATATTAATGCAGATGGGAGTCTTTGAAAAAATGAGTTCACAAAAGAAACATATTTTAAAGACATACACATTAATTCTCTGCTTTTGTTTATTAGGGAGGTGTGATTAAATATACTTTTAATGTTTAAAAAAAATTTATTCAGTATTATTATTGTTTAGGTAATAAGCATTATAACATTGTACAAATAGCTATATTTGTTTATGACTACACAAACTTCAATAAAAGAAATTGGTTATGGGATTTGTTCAATCAAACGTTTTAGTACGAAACAAGTATAGATTCCTTAACTTATTTTTTTTTTTACCAAGATAAATAAGAAAAACATGAAAATATAAAGCATTTTTTTGTTTTTTTAAAGTTGGTTAAAAAGGTGAATGAATATTTATGATTTTTCATTTTTTTATCACACAAATTTATTAATACAAATCATAAAATTTATGGGATTGAAGTCAACAAGACAATAAAGCTGCTTCACTAGCAATATTAATATTGATAGCACTCTGCAACAAAAAAATTGCTACTGAATTAAGATGCGAGTTTTAAACTAAACTGAATTTATTTTAAAACACATGCCTTAATCCACTAGCAAAATCTGCTGATTAAAAATGTATATTCACAGATCACAAAGGGAGATGTGATTAAATATACTTTAATGTTTAAAAAAAAATTATTCAGTATTATTATTGTTTAGATAATAAGCATTATAACATAGCACAAATAGCTATATTGTGGAAAAAGGAATTTTCAACAATATACACATTATTTTTACTTATTTATGGTTAATTTTTAACTTTTATCAAAAATGACATTCTTGTACATCTAGTTATGGATAATATTATACATTAATTACTAATTTTTTTAATTAATAACTATTTGTGTTCAGAAGTTGACATTAATAGCTATCTGTTGATGTGTTAAAATTTTGGAATAATGCAAAAATAAAAATTTAAATTTCATCTCTCTGATAAATCTTGCAATCTGTCAAAAAATCTGCTGATTCAGAATATGTATTCGGAATTATCCTAACATGTCAAGTTTTTAAGATATGCCCATTGTATATTTATTTTCCAGGTAAATATTAATATTATAGCAAAGAAAACGTTGACTTACCTCATCAAACCAAGCGACAGTGTATCGCATATATCCTACAATGGAAAATGTAGCGAAAAAGAAAATTACTTAACAAAAAAAATGGGCATGTATTCCACATGACATGCTGAAGATGGAATATTTAAATTAAAAAAAGCAAGTCTGTCACAGGAGTCACTATAAATGTATTTTGATATGCAAAAATTTGGCATCCTCTCCCAGTTGTCGACGAATGGAAAAAAATACTCTGCCGATAAAAGCAGTTGGTGTTCTCGAATCGGGGCCGAAAAATTGGTGTATTTTAGCTATTATTTTTCTGACTGGTTACATGCATTGTGATTTGTGAGATAGTACCTGCGAATCAAGTTTTCAGCATTTCTTTCTGCCCCCTGATATTCGAGTCTGAACTTACAGTGATTTGTTCTCTGCATTGTAGAATTAATCTGCGGCAAACATTTCCTTTGCTTTCAGAACACCTACAAATATACATTTAATACAGTGGATTAAGATTCTTCATATACAGTGTGCTAACATATCAATGAAATGGGGTGTCAGATATGTCTTTTTGTAAAACAGGTTTGGATACCATAAACATTGAAGATGGCAAAGACATAAATGATATGGAATCAAAATATTAAAACTGGTTCAGTCCAAACCTGATGGATAACTACTGCTGGTTCAGGATACTAGTGTCTGAAAAACTTTCTGACAATATCAGAAATAAAATGAACATTTTATATTCATTATGTTATTTCATCTAAATTTTCCTTGGATGTAAATATATAATTTACTAATATTTGTGCAGAAACTGAAAAGTTCTCAACCTGACGCACAATCACAAATCAGTATTTTAATGACCAAACATCAGCTGCTAAGAAAGTTGATTCACCGTCTCATGCAAGACAAGTTTTCTCTTCAGAATTGTTATAGACAAGTGTATGGTTGCAAGAAAGAAATGTGACAAAAACAGAAATAGTTTTACGTGATTTATTTCAATAGGAACGTGTGGTTTTGGGACAGCTACCTCGTGGTATAGTTCATAAGCCAGCTGCCGACCTGGGTTGATCTCTCATAGTAGTTCTCGCTGGTTGGCATGGCGCTACTGCTGCTGACTGCCCATGACAGATCTCTTCCCTGTCCTCCTGTTGACTGCTGTTGTACTTCACTGTGTGACCCCTTTTATGGCTTAACAGGCTCGAAAAACGACGCAAGTATAATTAGGAGGGGAGCATTTTTATTGGTTGAAAAATAGAAACACTTTAAAATATTTTATTTTTCGACTGAAACTTGTGCGTCGGGCTTATGCGTAGATGACGATAATGGTCATTTTGTGACGAGGCCTTGTCCCATTCACATCCGGCTCTTGCTCTTAAGTATGTTAGTTTATTTGCCTGCAAATCAGCCGAGATATGTCTTATTTTATTTTATAACAGAATCTATCACCCATATATATGTCTACTCATGCTTAGAATATTGCTGCCACATATATTGTCTAGTGACCCTGCTATATAGTTCAAGATCCTTGATAAAATCCAAAAGATGAATCAGCAATATTATTGATCCTGACTTTCCCACTGCCACAAAGTTGCCTCACTGTGCCTTTCCTATAAATACTTTCATCGTAATTGTTTGGATGAACTCTTCAATATGTTACCTAGACTTTTTGAATTTAAGTGCACTACTAGATTGGTGTTGCCATCTCATCAAATTACAGTTGAGTGAGCTAGATGTAACCATAAGTTCTATGTTAACAGTTTCTTTTCTCACACTTCTTGCTTGTGGAACTCCCTTCCAGCTCCATGATTTCTCACCAATTTTAACCTGCAAAAATTTAAATTCAATGTCAATTTCTATCTACCGTTCTTCTGATTACTCTTTTCTCTTTCCACTCATTATTAATGTTTCTGTTCCTAATTTTTCTACACCCTGTAAATCCTTGTATCTCAGTGGCTTTATTGCCTTGCATGGGGTGATACCAATTAAAAAAAAAAAAAGGAAAAAAGTGGGTCTGACATAGAACTTTTCAACACTATGTGCTTTGAATTATGGATTCTCTCATCTGCTTTTGATGTATAAGCACCTAACCATTATTTTTTTTTTTTTGTTTGTTAGAACTGAACTGTCATTGCACCCAAACAGGTGATTTATTTATCATGGTGAAGGCTTGTGTAGAATTGGGAAGACTTGAGATGTGATAACAGAAATAGTACACAGTGTGCTACAAAGTCTCCACAGGTTTGAATTCAGAGATTTCCTTCTCCTAGACTAGTTACCAACCAAGGCTTGATGGCTGAACTTGCCCTGTCATTTAATCCATAACTAATTGGAAAAGAAATGGATGCATATATTTCTCAAGGGTATTTGTGTGAAAGTGAACACAATGACCTCAGCTGGAAGTTGAACTCTGTATTACAGTCCATTTCCCTATGCCAAGAACTTGCTCTCCTCTGTGCATATTGACAACATTGCCTTTTTTTTAGTTTTTAAGTTATAGAATTTTAGAGAAGATAATTAAAAAAACAAAACCGAAAATTGTTAGAATAAGGCACCAAACTTTGTTTGGCAAACAACCTAGAGTGTTTAAGTTTAAGAATGTTAAATTACCTCCTTGATTATCCATTGAAGCTGCTATCCATCTGATAAAGAAGAAAAAAAGATGCCAGTCCCCCATTTAAAAATTCAGTCTGAGTAGTGGATTGGTTGTTACAAACATCCAGTCAAGTGCATGGAGAATGTGGTCTACTTTTGTCCAAGTATAAAGGCCAGTCTCTCTGCTAGCATTTGATTGTGGAGTGGGGAATCAAGGTGTGATTAACCCTGACTCAGGGTCAGGTTGACTGGGGTCGGCTTGGTGATGGGGAGTATAATGTTGAAACACTTGAAACTTCCTGATGAACCAAGTCAATTTACATCACTGATGACTCCCTCCGGCACCTATTTAAGAGCATATATTCAAAATAACATTGAATATAAATATATTGTAGTATGAAATGGACAAAGTCTGACAATTATTTTAAGACATTTTTATGTTTATACATTCTTTTTATAGATACAAATATTTCATACTAAAATTTCAGGCTAAATGACGGTTCCGTATAGGGTACAAGTTTGATTCCTGTTGGAGAACGAATATTTTCTATGAAAATTTCTCAGACATTCAGGCCGGTAAATGTTGTTTAATACTGTTTATTATAAACAGAGCATTTACTTAAATATTTATATCTATAAAAAGAATGTATAAACATAAAAATGTCTTAAACTACATAGTATTCCAAATATAGCATCAATATGTGCTATACGCATCTCAAGCCTTGGCATATTGGAATCATTTTGAGTTCAAATTTTGAATCAGATTTCTAGATTTCAATAGTACAGCATCAATTGTGTGGGAAGCAGACAAAAGAATAATTATTTTTTGCTACCCAATGTCATCAACATTCCTTTGTGAAAGAAAATATGCATTTGACATCGGTGTTTACAATAAGATATTTTTAAGCAACACTGCATGTATCTAATATCTACATACAAACATATTGTCAGTGATGAGTATTTTTCTCTTTGATATTATATCATGTGACTGAAAATGAGATGTCAGGGAGAAAAGATTTTAAAATTTGATCTTTTTCTTATTCCCCAACTCCTCACCTGACCTCTCACTTTCTTTTTTCTCAAGTAACCAAAAAATGTATTCAAATAAAAGAAAAAAAAAACTAAAATGTCACAAATTCAGAAAGAAATAAACCCTAAGTGGCCTGTCATGTGAGGTACTCTAAAGTTGTCAGCTTGATCAAAAACCTTTCTTCTCCTCTGCATGACCTGATATTTGGTTGTGTGTGTATAATATATATATATATATATATATATGTATGTGTATTTAGGCAGCAAATTCTCTTTTAGGCATGTCTGATTAAATAAATTACAAACATTGTGTCTGCTTATTTTTAGTATAATCTGTTCATATTCACAGATATTTTTCCATGTATTACAATCAAATGAGGCAAGAAATGCACTGTAACAGTAAAAATCACTTTTATTTCCCAAGTACTTTTCCATCTCTTTCTGAGATCATTAGAGGGTGTAACTAGTAAGGTAAAAAACTATATAGACACTGAAAAGAATCAGCTACAAATACTGTACTAATGTTGTAAAATGCCTATAAAAAGAAGCTTTCACACATTAATGTGCGTTCAACCATGACATTCCAACATAAAAGAAAAAATTCTATAGTGGATAACTTTTCACATTCTAATAAATGCTAAAGCAAAACTGTCATCCGTTGCATTTAAACACAAAAAGAAAAGATTCAGTAATGGATAGCTGCAAATAATTTTTGCTTTACTAGTTGCACCCCTGATGATGATGATCCTAGAAAGAGATGGAAAGTACTTGGGGAAATAAAAGCAATTTTCAGTTACAGTGAATTTCTTGCATCATTTGATAGTAATATACAAAAAAAAATATCTGTGAATATGAACAGGTTATGCTAAAAATAAACAAAATTTTTGTAATTTATTTAATCAGACATATATATATCTGTGTGTGTGTAACATCTTTCATTGCCACCTACATCTGGTGGTGTAACCACACTCAGTGGTCTGGTCCTCAGGGTCTTAGGATGACATTTTAACCACGGGCTAACTCTGAACTGGTCAATGCTGATGCTGGTCTAAGCTGGGCACTTTGATCCCCACCAACTCTGCCCACATTGTGTTCTTGAAGATGGAAGATTGAATGTTGTTGTAATGGCAGCGCTAGTTCAAGCCATGGTGGGTGCTACATTAAGGAAGAAAAATATCTTCATGATGAAAAATAAAATGAGAGATTCATGGGGGGGTTAATCTTCAATTGGTTTATAAAGATCTTGGTACGACAAAAGTTAACCCTTCCCACATCAACCTCTATAGGGACACTGGGCCTTGTTTAAACTTCTGGAAGGCTAGGTTCAAAGTCTTGGAATCAGGAATTCTGGTGGCAGCTGTCATGGATTCCAGAGGGACTATGCGACTTCTCAGCCCCAGTCTCTCAGCTCCCCAAAGTCATCTGCTTATACTCACTCCAGCCTCCAAATTGGCTTCATGAGGTTCATTGATTCTTTAATTGTCACATTAATTCTATGGCAAAGAAAATGGCAACTTACCTCGTCAAACCAAGCGACAGCGCATTGCGTGTATCATATGATGGAAAAGAAAATTACCTTCCAAAAAAAAGGGTACATATTCCGCATGACATGCTAAAGATGGAATATGTAAATTAAAAACAAGTCCGCCACAGGAGTCTCTATAAAAGTATTTTGTTATGCAAAATACTTGGCGTCCTCTCCCAGTTGTCGACAAATGAAAAACTGCTTGGCTGATAAAAGCAGTTGGTGTTCTCAAATCGGGATGAATAACTGATGTATTTTGGCTACTGTGTTCGTCGGTGAGTGAGTTATTTTTCTGACTGGTTATGTGCATTGGGAGTTTTGAGATAGTACCTGCAAATCGAATTTTCAGCATTTCTTTCTGCCCCCTGATATTCGAGTCTGAACTTAGTGATTTATTCTCTGCGTTGTGGAATTAATCTGCGACAAAAATTTCCTTTGCTTTCAGAACGCTTACAAATTCTAATAAGGGCTTCCTTTGTTCCCTGTTTCTGTTTTCATAATCAACTTTCCAAATTTGGAGAATTATCCACCTTTCTTGGAAATAGTTACAGGGATTTTCTCTTCTCATTAATTTCAATTCTCTGACTCTCTTTGCACAAACCAGATAACCTCAACCCTAAGAAAAAGGGTCCGTTGTTTTCATTTTTTGGCTGTTATGACAGCTCAATTTTCCTAACCTTAACCTTCACAGTGGGTTCAGTCACTGTTTTCATTTCTCAGTTCGTTTTCGCTAACAAAAATATAATTTTCATTGGCTTTTTTGTTCATCAGTGACATGTATTTTTCTAATTTCTCAAGAAAGACACAAAATTGATTCTCCAAATCTGTTTTTGTTTGCATGCCAGACTCTCAACAGATAAGAAAAATTAACCTTATGAGAGAAGAGATCCAGACAGTCTCATTTTCACCAAGGAAAATGTTTCCATTCTCTTCCTGCCTATATTACATTTTCAGCTTTTCTGCCCATATCACTGTTTAATCACTTCACAACCTCAGTGTCACACACACACACCTTACTTATTATAAAACGCAGATAGTGTGTGTGTCTGTACGTTTATATATTGGATCGGATTTCTACATTTTTCAAACCCATTTCAAATAAAACTTCACAGGACTACATAAAATTACCTTGTGGTGGTTCTGACAGTGCCAAAAAATTGGAAAACACAATTGTTTTTAACGAAATCAATTTGAAAACACGATTAAGAGGCATCACAAGAATGAAAGGGGACAACTCATATCGAGTTATACTTATTATAAAACCCAGAGTGTTTGTGTGTATGTTCGTTTATATATGTGATCGGATTTCCTACATTTTTCAACCCGATTTCAACAAAACTTCACTTTTTTTGGCAAATTGTCTTGCACACTTTTTCTTTTATTTTTACATTCAGAATGCTTTAAAAATTCCATTTACAAGACAATTGTTTATAATAAAATTCTATTCAATCGGTAGACTCATAACGACTGAAAACAATGTTTTTGTTTGAGTTTGGGTTTGACCAATTCGTAAAAAAAAACCAAAAAAAAACCACTAATTAAGACATGTGTATCCGTCAACCTTAAACAATAATCTTTGTCAATTTTATTTTTCAGTCTTTATGATGGTCAATACTTGATCTATCTCTTGTTGTTACATCCCGGCAACGCCGGGCTCTATATTGGATTGATGTGAGTTTGTGACCCTGGGTTTCGTGCTTTTGCAATTGTCAGACAAACTGATTAATTTTTTTTTAAAATTTGGTTTTATGTAGATTGCATTGGTGTTATTATGGGAGTGGGGGAATCGTCGTCGTGATGTCATCATGCTAACCAAACATAGATGCATGTCCGTAACCCGATGAGGTACGAAACATACACACTCGCTCGTCTTCCGGCTCATACATATATAAACATATGTGGTCAGTATGGATTTGACATATGTATGTATATGGGTGGTGTTGTGTCTATATATATGCATTTGTATGTTGAAATTCAAAGATTGGAAGTGTAGCGAGAATGTCTCATGAATGTATACATGTCAACAATCAGAGCATTTTTCTATTTTTTTCACTGAATAATATTTCTTCGCATGTATGTATATACGTGCGGTGGGGTCTGTGTAAAATTATGATAGGTAAAAATTACTATTATTTTTAATTTAATAAAAAAGGTTTTATTTGTTATTATTTTAAAGCTGGTTATTTGCTTGTTTTTGATGACTGTGTATATGTAACTGGTAGAAATTTCGGTTTGTAATCCTTATTGGTTATTTTATATGGTGGTATTTAATATGCTGGGGAGGGAGTAGTTTATGTTAATAATTATAGCGGTCTATATGATAATAATAGATGTGATAATGTTGAAGGATTGAGACAATGATAATATAAGTAGCTAATAGTTATTGTAAATTGGTAGAAGTGATTAGTAATGGTGGTGGGAGAATGATAAAAAACAATAAATGTAATTATTGTGGTGGTAGCTTGAACTAAAAAAAGGATTGTCAGTGTTTTATTTTATTTGTTATGTATATTAATTTATTTTGGTATAAATCCTGATAATGGGTATTCTGTGTAAAATTATGATAGGTAAAATTACTATAATTTTATTTAAAAAAAAAAAATTTTTTTGTTATTATTTTAAAGCATTTGCTTGTTTTTTATTTTTTTGATGACTGTGTATATGTGACTGATAGAAATTTCAGTTTGTAATCCTTATTTTTTAAAAATTAATCAGTTTGTCTGACGATCAAAAAACCAAAAACTCACATCAATCCAACCAAATATGTTAGCTTATCTCTGATATTGAGCGCTCTAATAAGTACCGTATAATATATAAATAATTATACATATATATATATTTATATATATATACGTTTTAAATATTACAGACAACGTAATCTATTATGTTTGATCATATATTATTGTCAACATTTTTCTATTTTTTTGTTGCTCTGTTCCTTGATCTATTCAGATCAAGAAACAGCATAATAAAAAAATATCCACATGTTGGACAATTTTCTCCTGAAATTAAAGCAAATATACAAAGTTTAGAACAGCTCATAATCAAACCTAATACTTTTTCCCACATTTTACTTTGATTTTGATGATTAATCAGCCCAAATTTTGCAAAATCTGAACACCTTGTCCATTTCACACCTAATCTAATTGGTAATAATTACACATGATTACTTTATATTTCTATTTTGCTTGCAATCAAAGAGTTCCTATATATTGGACCAATTAACAGGAATTCAATCACTAATCTGATACCATGGATGGGGCATAAATAGGACTACTTTTCTCTGGTTGATTTGTAGACATCAAGAATTCTCATAAATAAACAAATATAAATAACGTTTGAATCGGGAATGGCAAGAGGAAGTACTTTTTGAGGACGGTTAAAAGTATAAAAATCTGCTGTAAAAAACTGAAATAAATTGAAATTTTAGGTAATTTGCTTTTAAGCCCTGGCGCTAAATAAAAAACCCCAAATAGTAAATTTATATGCTTAATTCGAAAATAACAGATTTTGATAAAATCTACCTTTTTGGAGTTATTGGCAATAAAAGTTTGGACTCATTTGCATTGCAGTGGCCATTACTGGTGTTGTTTGCATATATTTGTTATGGAATAGAAATTCACTTGTCTCAATTATTAAGATGACCTGATGCTAACAATGCCAATAATAGTTGCCGAAGCCGTAAATGCCACCAACACAAATGTATTCAAACAGTAGATTTTATGAAAATTTCTTTATTTTCAAATTAGGCAAGTAAATTTAGAATAAAAAAATAACAGTTCAAGAAATTATTATTAGATACTTAGCATGGGAATTAAAAAGCAAATTATCCAAAATTTCTTATGGAATCATTGGCATAAATTAGTATCATTTTTTGAGGTTCTTTTTGAGCCATTGCAATTGTCAGGTACTGATTGAAAACTTTGGGCACTATTTTATTAGCACCAGCACTCAATGTGTGAAATATATGACATGTATTTGATTGTTAAGCAGTGTTAGTTCAAGTTATGGTATTCTGAACTCAAGGAGAAATGGTGTATCCTTTCAAGGCTCAAAAAAAAAAAAAAAGATTCCAAGTATCATCTCTCCTTGAGTTCAGAACACCATAACTTATACTATAGCTGTGTAACAAGTCAAAATGCATATAAAGCTTGCTTAACCAATGAAAATAAAACAAAAAAAAAATTCCAGAATTTCTTTTAAGTTTTAATAAAAGTAAAATTTTAGATTTATAGGTGTTTCTTATTTGTTGTTTATCCTATCATTCTGTTGGATTTCAAACCATATTGATCCCTATTTCATCCTTATATATTCTCTTAAGGAATGCTATATTTATGGGTAAAAGTGCTCAATATCAGAGATAGAATATATGTAGATATAAAAATATAAAGTGGACACTAAGGTCAACACTGAACAGCAACAGGCATGACACAGTGTCGTCGTTCAGGGTTGATATTAGTGTCCATTTTTATTGAGCACTTTTAGCCATAAATATAGCATTCCTTAAAAGTATGCATATTATATATATATATATATATATATATATATAAAAAAACAATAAAATCCAAAATCACCTCATATGAGGAATAGCCTATTTCAGCAGATGAAAATATCGTTGTCCGTCAACCCCACTGTTGACTGTGAAAATTAAAAAAGAAAAAACAAACAAGAAATAAGTTGAAAAACTAATACAGAATTTATCCATTTCAATGTTTTAGTCAGACAAAAGACAGAGGTCAGGGGAGGGTGGAAGATATTTGTCTTAAAGGGAATGAATTTCTGACACAGACTCAGTCTACACCAGGGTTGATAAGACAGATGACTGATATTTTCATCTGCCGAAATAGACTATTCTCTATATGAGGTGATTTTAAATTTTATTGTTTATTATTTGCTCTGTAATAATACATTGAGTTCTTTTTTCGATCAGTTTTAATATTTTAAGGTGTTTCTATATTTATGCAAAAAAATATCAGAGATAGAGCGTATGTAAATATAAAAGTGAACATTGAAGTCAACATCATTTAGGCTGTTTCATGCTGGACACAATCATCAGGTGGCCATTTATATCCAGCATGAAACAAAATGTTCACTTTATATATATATATATACACACACACAATATGTGGGGATACTGAAATGCTTTTGGTCCAACATCTAAAAATTTGACCAAATGACCAGTACCCCTTTGTATAAATGCAAACTGACAATAAATCAAATTGTACAAGCATAACTATATTTCACTTGACTCAACTTTAAGCATAAGAGCTAATGATGTCTATATACAAATCAATATGTATGCAGGTTTCAAAATAAAAGATGTATAAAAAATTCTTTGATTCCTTATAAATATCTTCCCTGAACATTAACATGGTTCTGTAGTCATGCATGCATGCATGCAATTCTGCACATGGTGAATACATTCATGTGATACATTGTTTCATGCTTCTTGATACAGGACAGCAAAAGTTGTAGTTGGAGTAATTGAATGAAACACTTGTTGCACCATCATGTCCCGTACGTGTTTAAGAGATAGATAGGAATAATGCTGACCAGGAAAGTTGAACATGTTGTTTAAACATGTTTAATAGCATGAGTAGTCATTATTCTTGCTGCTGCAAACAGCAAAAAGTTATATCCATCCACAAGCACCATGAGACTTTACTTCCTCATATTACATCGCACGTGTCTACCACAAAAAGAACTGATTGCTGAACACTAGAGATAAGTTTTTCATTGATACAATATCCCATATGCCTGAATAAATTATTTTATATATTAACATTCTACCACTTTCATTAGCCTTCAGCCATTGAATTTTGTTAACTTTTGTACTGTTTTATGTTTACTTGTAGCAGTTTTTTTTTTTATTGCTTCCTGTAGATCTTTGTTTCAATAGTTTTTTTTCTCTTAATGATAGAGCACATATTTTATATTTGATTAATATCTAGAGAGGCTGGGAGTCATTCTATTAATTTGGTGTCTTTGAAACCTTTTCTCGGCAAGATGGGCAATAGTCAATTTTGCAGAATGAGGAAGAAGCATCTTGTATGAATATGCATTTTAGCCTTAAATCTTCTTGGGTATGACCGGTTTCAGTTTAAAAAAAAAAAATCTTGTCCAAGAGATTTATAAAAATTCTCTCCATTTACCTTGATACTATCAGAACCTATGATTCTGTCAAATATACAAGACTAACACATTACTCCGCTCCCGCTCATCTATTTTCATGAAGAACTAAACCTTTATTCCAAACATTAGGTCCATCTCACCATTTTACTGTTGAACAAAAGATGAAACCATGTTTTATTCTAATAATTTCTTTTCTCACTTGTGGAATTCTGGTTTCTTGCTTCCCTGCCACTTGCGATCTAAAAAATTTTAAATGCAATGCCAATCGCCATCATCCGTCTTCATGAACCCTATTCTTTTATTGACATTTCTCTTCACAAAAAGTATTCTTAAATCACTTTAAAAAATGATTAAAAAAAAAAAAAAAAGTTTTAAAGAAAATTAAAAAAACCGAGTGCAGGGTTGGCAGATTCATGCCTTCTCCAAGTTTTTCAATTTTACTACTTATGATAAAAAAAAAGTCAATTCAATATTTAGTAGGCCAGTCTAGCAATCCTGCATGGATGTGGCATTTCCAACTCTATAAAACCAACAATTGTTGATGAAAACAAAAGAAACAAAATCAAGTCATCACAGAGCAATATATATATATATATATATATATATATATATATATATATATATATATATATATATATGAATGTTTTATTGAAAATGGTATTCTATATATAAAACATGAAAATGCACCAAAAGAAACTGATCTCATATTACCCATGGCAGCACAAAATTTATCTACCAAAAATGTTTGTTTGGCTCGTTCATAAAGGGAAGTTCTGTAGGTACCTGCCCAAAATGTGCTTTGGTCATCTTAAAACTTTGTTTACATTTACTTGATAGTAACTTTGTCCAATATTTAATGGAGAACCTCACTTTTCAATGCTTGCTTTTGTCATAATGCTTCTAAGTGAAAAAGCATTTTACTGCTTGTTGATACACTGCTTTAAAAAAAAAATTACTGTATATTTCCATATATATAAGGCAACCTTTAGATAAAATTAGGTAAAAAAAAAAAAAAATTTTGTGAATTTATCCTATACTTGTAGTATAAGACAATTGCTTATTGATTATATAAATATGATATAGGAAATATTGTTACAATATCCTTAGAAATTCAAAGTAAATGAAATAAAACCAATTCTATGTCATGTTTTTCCTACACATGTCCCCTAAAAAAAGAAACCATTGTTTTGTTTACATCTCATCATGTGATCTCTTGCAAATACTTCTTCTTTTCGTAGATCTAAATAGTTACAAACAACCTAGTGTACTAATCTTTTTTTTTTATTCAGTCTGTTCCTAATTTCTGTGTAAGTCAGTTGAAATTTCTTATTAACTTATACCCATATCAATCATAAAACCACCAGCAGAACAAAGAAAGTATTTAGCAAAGTCTAAATTGAAAGTAGCCAAGGAATCTTGCATGGATACAAGTTGATTTCATTGATATGGAATTATTCTTTGAATAGGCAATTCATTATGAAGTTATGCCAGTAATATATAAAGTAGAAATGGTTTTATTGCTTTTATTATCGGTTTTATGTGATAATGTAAATCTTTTCATGTACGTTATTGGTTATTGCACTGAAGCCAAGATTAGCCTACCAACAAACATCAATAAGAATTTAAGGTTTCTTTTTGAGAATTGTAGTATAAGACAAGCCCCAATTTTTAAGGGTCAAAATTTAAAAGTAGTCTTATACATGGAGCCTCCCAAAGCCCAACCCCTTGTCCTTGTTGTGGGAGGTGAAAACAGTTAATGTGGGCCAACTGTGACAGTGGATAAAAATTGCTCAAGAAAACAAAAGGAGATATACAGGGACTGAACAAAGCAGAAAATGACCTAGCGAGGAAAACAGATGACGAGCTAGTAATAATGAAATGGTTGAACCTGGAACATCTGTGGTTTGATAAACAAAGAACCTGAATTAGTTGAATTCATGATCCAATGCGGGATCTCGGTCCTTGGTATCACTGATATTAGAAGGAAGGGAACAGGAACAAAGGAAATAGACTCCGATTTTATTTTCATGTGGTGTGGAGTAAACGGGGAACAGAGAGCAGCACATGGTGTAGGTTTCATCATAAACCCTTATAAGGCAAAGGATCTAGTAACCATGGAATTCATTTCAGAGAGACTCATGAAGATTGGCATCAGAGAGGGAAATAATATCACCAACTACATTCAAGTGTACACACCATGTAATGACTCTTAATCTGAAGAAGAGAGAGACTTCTTCTTTGGAGAATACTTGGACACCATCAACTGCATCCCAGACAAACCTATATGTCATGGGAGACTTTAACAGCAGAGTTGGTGAGTGAAGAACACCGTGAACAAAACACCTGAGTCCACATAGTGACCATAGAACAGCTTGCAACTACAACGGCAAACATGTATTAGAGCTGTGTGAAGAGCATGACCTTATCACTAATACCTTCTTCTAACGAAGAACCACTCAGATTTACACCTGGTATAAATGAAACATCAATACCTCATCTCAAATAGATTTCATATTAGTAAGATCCCAAAAGCAGAGCCACATCACAGACTCAAGAGCTATCTCCAACGCAGGCCTGGATACTGACCACAGGCCAGTCGTCACAACGTTGAGCGTTCAGAAAAAGAGGAAGTCTAGTAACAGAAAGAAATTGCCAGAAAAACTCAATATGAACAAACTCCAAGATGAAAGTGTGCAAATTCAGATTAGGTGCACCATCAATGAGAAATTGGGCTCTACTGATTCTACATCACTAAACATAGAGGAATCTTGGGAAACCTTCAAGATAGCCTTTCTGGACACATTGAAAGAAGTTTGTGGTACTAAAAAGACAAGAGGAAGAAACAGAAAAGTAACAGCTTGGTGGAAGAAAGAAGTGAAGGATGCTATCAGGGAAAAGAAGAGATTATACAAGATCTGGGTCAAGTCAAAGGATGAAGAGGATTACATCAAGTATAGACAAGCAAGAAGACACATGTGAGAACAGCGAAGGAAAACTCATGGAGACACTATGGTGAAAAACTCAGTGAAAAATGCAAGACATCACCAAAAGAATTCTCCAAAAGTGAAAGCAATGAGGGTGCGAGATGAGCTTTATGACCCCACCACCATCATCAACGATGAAAACGGAGAAGCTTTGCATGAGGAAGGAAAGATAATTAAGAGACGGGAAGAACATTTCAAAGATCTACTGAATCCATCAGGTGTACAACGGCACGAAATACAGTCTCGGTTTGCCCCCAGCCATTCAGATCACTCCGCTCTCCAGGATGGTAAGTTCTGAGAAAAGCAGTGAAGACCAGCCCTAAGGGCAAGGCAATAGGAAATGATGGCATTACAAATGAAGCCATTTTTGCTTATAGTGGAACAGGAATACAGTGGCTCACCACCATCTTTCAGAAAGCTTGAGACAAGAGGAAAGTACCAGGAGACTGCCAATATGGAAGAAGAAAGGTAGCAAGAAAGACTGCAATACCTACAGAGGCATGTCACTACTCAGCCATGTAAGGAAATTGTATGCAAAGATCCTTGAGCAGAGCACTTGAGTAAAAACAGAACATCTCCTCAGTGATGCCTGGTTTGGCTTCTGGAAGGGAAGGGGGTGCACCGATGCAATCTTTGCACTCCGACAACTGTGTGAGAGGGCAATGGAACACAACCATGATCTCCATCTGCCTTCAATTGAGATAAGCATTTGGGAGGTCCTTGATGTTAAGGAGCAGCATCCAGGCCATATACACTAACAGCAAGTGGAACGTCTGGCTGGTTTCCAGTGGCATTTGGGGTTAGGCAAGCCTGCAATCTCTCTCCTCTACTGTTTGTGATCTCCATGGACCAGATTACAAAGGAAGCCAATCCAGATCATGAGGCATGTTCACCAACGACTAAGCAATGATGAACAATGACAAGATCCAGCTACAGGAATATACTGACCAACTCAACTATAGTAGGAGCAATACCAATCACTTAGCTACTCTGAACTTTTGATAGAGAAAATAGATGATGAAAATTTCCCCACATTTTTGAACAAATCTACCTAATAAGCTGTATCTATGTATGTATGTTCACACCCAGATTTTGGGCGTTTGTAATGTTCACAAGTCATTGAGAATGAGTTTGAATGAACACTCTAGAAATGTGACCATTTCTCTCATATTAAACACATTGATTGCCAGAGGTCAATCATGAAATCTAACTTCAAATGCAAATTTTATAATAGCTAACACATCAAACAACACAGGATCAAGTGGTTCGGACACCTCACTCGCATGCCTATCAACCAACCAGCCCTACGAGCATACACCTTCAGGTACACTGACTGGAGAGCGAGAGGCAGACCAAGAAGAATGCTGGAGCAACTCAGTGGCAAACATTCTCAGAGCCCACGATCTCTCCTCCAGGCCACTCGCCTTGCTGCTGACAGATGACTATGTCTCCCAGCAGCGTCTAACAGCACAAGCTGAAGGAAAAACTAAAACTAACTTATACATGGAAATATACAGTATATATACCCACGTTTTCTTTATATTTTTACTCTCAATTTTTTTTTTTGAAGTATAAAGAAAACAAAAATGTTTCCTATTTCTCCATTATCCATTGAAATTTTCAGGTACATTTGATTCAGAATTTAAAAGAAATAAATCTCTTATTTAAACTGAAGTTATTTATCATAAAAAAATATCCTTTTTGTTTGTATTTAAAAAAAATTTGGGGGTAGGTTGAAAAAAAAAAAAACAAAAAAAAAAAAAACATCAAAATATCCCCTCGATTTAGATTCATTTGTAAATATCGACAAAACCTTTTCCGTGTCATTAAAAGAAAAATATTTTTTTAAAAATCATCTGAATTATAAATTAAAGGAATGTGAGGATATTAAAAAAAGGTCCTGGAGATATGAGGAAACTTTCTTTCACATAAATTCCAGCAATAATCACCAGAATGCACAAATAAATTATTTATAATGGAAGACAAAATTACAGGGAAAAAAAGAGCAAAACAAAAAGCAATCATTAAATCTTTACAAAGATTACAGATTAATGAATGATAAGAAACTGATCTGTTAAGGGACTACCTGCCTATTTATCCACTTCTCGAAATTTCCCATGAGGAATCTAGATGGTTGTGTGTGTGTGTGGGGGGGGGGAGATGGCAAGGATTCTCAATAAAATGAGTTTTCTGCAAATTTTACAGATTTTTATTATGTTAATCTAGATCTTTCAATTTATGCATTGACATTATATTAAAATTCAATTTTATAGATAAAATTAAGTTTACATGTTAAATACCAGTTTTAAAATGTCATTTCAAAGAGTGGATGTAATTATTTTATTTTTACATGATTAAAATTTATTTTGTAAATTAAGAATTAAGGCCCATATGATTTGAAGAGTGATACTTTTTAGTATTCATATATCCTGGAAAGGTTGTATTCATAAAAGATTAAATACACTATTCTGTTAAATATCAAAGGTTTTATTTTATATATATATATATATATATATATATATATGATTGTATTTACAGCATCAAAATTAACTGAGACCGTGATTTTACAAGGCCAAATTTTAATCATTATAGGTAGAAAATTCTAAAGAAAAATCATAATGACTAAAAACAAAGAATTTCAGTACTGATACTTTTTTGTGAGATGAATATTAGCAATAATTTTTTTTTTTTTTAATCTTTCATTGAAACAGTATTCAGTTTATTTAAAACAATAATTTAGATGCAGATATAAGCAATTGTATTGTTATGGTGTGGGCAAGAGGTAATGAAAAATGAAATATAACAACTCCAAGTTTGTTTCTGGATTCATTCCTTACCTGAATCACTTAGCTACTCTGAACTTTTGATAGAGCAAATAGATGATGACAATTTCCCCACATTTTTAAACAAATCTACCTAATAAGCTGTATGTATGTTCACACCCAGATTTTGGGCATTTGTAATGATACAATAGTTAATGTGCTGATCACAAGTCATTGAGAATGAGTTTGAATGAACACTCTAGAAATGTGACCATGTGTCTCATATTAAACAAATTGACTGCCAGAGGTCAGTCATGAAATCTGACTTCAAATGCAAATTTTATAATAGCTAACTTAGGCAATAAAAATGTTTGATCTAATTTATTACTTCAACTGAATTTTTCACACTAAAAGTATCACTGTGAATAAACGTGTTGGCAGTTTTATTATGATGCCAACGACCACGTCTGAATGCACAAGTCTGCACTTTAGTATATATATATATATATATATATATATATATATATATATAACAATGCAGTATAATTTCTAACCACACTGTTGACTCATATTACATATTCTCATATCCACATGTTAAAAATGTTCTATTCATAAAAGATTAAATAGACTATTCTATTAAATAGCAAATGTTTTATTGTTATTTAATGGGATATAAAAGATTGTGCGACTGGTAAGGTTATTCTTTTCATATTACAGCCATTCTTAAAATTGGTAAATATATTCCTAAATACTGTGTGATTCCAAGACTGAGACAATTCTGTTTTTTAATGGAAGGTAGGAAACTTAAGCTTTTAGTGTTTAGTCTCCTGTCCATAATACCACTACACTGCACATTAATATTTAGATACAGTTTTTGAGATTATAAATTTCATTTTTTTTTTTTAATCACGGAAGATATTACATTGTCATTTTTGCTATGTTTTCACACAACCTGGAGATACCATGTATTTATTAGATTGTAATAATAAGTATTGTCAGATTACACAAAAATATTGAACTTGATCAATCTTTCAGAGAAAGCCGTTTATGATAAATGCAGATTATGTTATCAAAATCACTCATTTTTTAACGTTTTATAAAAGATTAAATTAAACATATCTGCTTATTATAATCAAAATTATAATTTTTAAATTAGGTATTGTTTTAAGTTTTGTACTCTTTACTTAATATTGTTTAAAAAAAATAATGTAGAAACATTGTGTCATACCAATTTTCCAAGTGAAGAAAACCTCCCTAGAAAATCAGTATTCATAAATCTTATATTTTTACCTGAACGTGAACACTACCATTGGGGAATATGCCACTAAATCAGCCATCAAATAAAATTTGCATTTAGAAAGGTGTAGATATATTTACTAAGTCTGGCACATAGCTACTGTAAAAAGATGATATTGCATCAGTTTTCCAAGTGGAAAAAAACCTGTTTGCTTAGAAATTCAGCATTCAAATATGTTATATTTTTACTAAAGTTCCCATGTCAACTACTGACACTGATACTTGATATGCAATTATATTTGCCACCCAGCAGCAGTCTGTGGGCCTTTTTCCTATTTTTATATATTTTATTGTCTATTTTATTAGTTTAAATTAAAAGCTTCAAATATTTTTCATTGTTTTTATTTCAATTTGGTAACTAAATTTTAATCTATAGATAGAAAGATAACACAATATATTTACTGATGTTGGGCTGATAATCTCTTAAATAAATATTCTGGAAAACATGCATAAACATCCCCCGCAATAAGACAATTTTGCCCATGACACAGCTTTTTTTTTTTTTTTAACTACTTTCACTCTTCAGGAATTTTAAAAAAGTGATTAGAAGAAAAGTTGAAACTATTATTCCATGAAAAAGAGAATTATTTTAATTTAGTCCTGTAGTTATTTCCCCTTGTTTGATTAGAATATGGAAATTTAATCACAATTGTGTGGCATTAACAAAAATAACTGCAACAATTTTTATGACAAATTAAAAAGTATAAACATATATATTATGCATGTAGGTATGATTAAATATCGTATACTTGTAAAATCTCATCTATGAAAACTGTATTCCTCTCCAGTTGGCAAGTTTTTTGTCTTAAATAAAATCAATACAAAACTTTCAAGAATAAAAAAAAAAAAAAATTGTATTAAAAATGTAATTCTTCTATTTGCAAAATAATTTAGCATTAACTTTTTATCACTTAAATATAAATCTATCATGGAATGATTATTTTGCATATCTTTTAAGGATTAACCAAAAAGCTTTTGTTATTTACAATTATACAAATGATATAAATAGTGTTCAAATCTCTACGCCTTATCATTTTTTTATTACAGTGAGTCCCCTGCCCCTGTATTCGTGGCGGTTAGGAACCAGGACCAAATGAGAATGGTTAGAATCCACGAATACTTGCAACCCCAGTAAAGGTACTTATAAGTACCTATTTTGATTGTTAAAACCCCATATGCCTTAAATTTTCATCCTAACCAGTTTTTAAACCAGTATTGGGGGCCATACACTTAGCATAAATTTTCTTTCATATGCATAATAACCATTTTTAATTATGCATAAATCGATACAACCATTGAAAATGCTGTATAAAATATGTGTAACAAGACATAAAATATAAAGTTTAAAACATTTACTAAAAACAGAACTGTGATGATGCTCCCAGACTTAGCATAAGACACTTTTAAGACCCCAGCCCCTAACAAAGAACAAAGCCCAAGCACTATGCATGTTTTTGTGTTTGTTTTTTTACAATGAAGATGTACAATTCTGCTAATTTTTACCATAAAAATGGACTGTTATATGTTTTAAGTCACTTAAATATCAGGAAAATAATACAAGAATATTTTAAATATGTTCTATCGAAAAAATACAAATACACGAATCGATGGAATTCTCAATGAATAATTTGTACATATGTCCTTCAGAATATTTGGAGTTTCCATGAATAACAAGTACATATGTTCTAAAGAAAAATCTGCGAATGCTGAAACGCGAATAGGTGGGGTTTCACTGTATTATTTTATTAATCATTCTATGATCATTAAGCAAGCAGCATAGAATGAATGTTTATTATTTCTTTCCACTCAGCATTGTTTGTTTAGTAATTATAAAATGCCAACCCTGAGAGTTGCAATGGAGAACAACAGAGGTTTGGATGAAAGTTAAAAATTGACAAGGGATATTTTTTATTAATAACCATAAGAACATTTCACCAAGCTTTGTGGAGAGAATCTTGGGACTTCTCACAATGTGAATGTCATATATATATTATATATATATATACACACACACACACACTCTCTCTTGGTATCTATAATTTATTTATTAAATTATTTAAATAAATAAATTTATTTGTTTAACAGATGACAAAATGGCTTTCATATAACTTAATGAGGCTTTCAAATTAATTGATTTGTTTTCTATGGCTTATCAACCTTTTCCAAGTTATTTAAATCCAGAAAATATATTTCTAGATTGTAAGAATTTTTTGTCACAATAATGGCTTACATTAACCCATAGTTGAGGGAGAAGAGGCGGATTCAACTGGAATTGGAACTCTGCTCTTCAATTAACAATTCTGAGCCATTATCCATTATATAACCCACAAGCTTACAGCACCTGGTATTCCCAAGTGGTCACCCATCTTCGTACTGATTAGGCTCAACGTTTCTTAACTTTGGTGATCGTACAAGAACTGGTGTTTCAACATGATGAGGCTTTCAAGAAAATCCCCATATGAAGTTAGTATTTTGCATCAAGATGGTAACTTTTGAATTTTTTGTTTAAATTATGTAAATAATGAATTTTTTGTTTAAATTAAAAATTGTGATATTAGGAATAATTTCTTTCTTGGGTGGGAAGCAAACTTTGTATATATCTCATATGATTCCAATGTTCTCACTTTAAATGCATTTTGATGCCACTCAAGATATCCATGTGCCAAATGTTTTCATGATTTTATTAAAGTCAACTGGCCAGACACTTAAACTTTTATTAATGTTTTCTTGCATTCGTACAAGTATTTTCTTTTCTGGACATAAAGTGTCAAAACTGTCCAAATGATCTATATACGAACATGGTGACAATGTGCTGACACTGTTTATAACAAAAAGACATCCTTGATAATGGCTAATAGAGTAGCCGAAAGTGCTCAGATATATAGAACTTTTGGAAAGATTCTATGCACTTTATGTCCAGAAAATAAAATACTTGAATAAAAAAGCTTAATCATAGGACATTGTTAGTTGTCTTTAATAAAATAGGGATTGCTGTACAAATAGACATTGTGTGTGTATATATATATATATGTATATATATAAAAACAAGTTGGATAGATAGAAATAATCTATGTTTTTGATACAGGATGTAAAATATCTTATTGGAACCCTTAAATGACTTCGTACATAAAATGTATTACAAAAAATATTCATCTCTTTATGCAAACAGCATGGGCAGTTATCTCATCAAATATCAAAACGATGCCATATCTTTAAAAAAAGAAATCTGTATTAAACACGTAGTTTATTATATAATTTCATGAAAATTAATTGAACCGATGGTTATTAATTCAGAATGTATGAGAGATTAGAAAAGGTTGAACAAAATGTTTTAACATTTTTAAAAATATATTTAATAAAAAAATCCGAAATGAAGAGGTTAGTCAGCAGGGTTTTGGTGTTTATATAAAACATAAGAGATCAGTACTACAGTTTGTCAAGGGCTAAATTAGTCTCATTTTATGTGTCCTATAAAATTTATGGTGTTCTTGATTTTACCATTATTTTCATATGACAGTGATTTACCTTCTTTTACATTGTCATAAGTAGCCTCATATTTAGGACCTTTCTTTGGATTTAAAAATAAAAAAAATATGCATCATAAATAAAAGAAAAAAAAAATATAGTGTGCACAAATGCAAAATAATTAATTTCAATTATTTCATTTCCTTTAAAAAAAAAAAAAAAAAAAAAAAAAATGAAATCTAATTCATTTGTTATCAATAAGTCTCAGAATTTGCAAAACAAAAATAATTCAAATCAAAAATGCTCAACCCTATTGCTTTTGAAAATGAGACAATTAGACTGGACATAATTTTTGGGGTTGTTGTTTCATGAAGTTTAATTAAGAGTTCTGATATAGTTAAAATAAGTTATATTGCATTTCAGATGCTATCTTTTATTTTATCTTATTTTGTTGCATGACTTTTCAAATCCAAAGGAGAATTTGTGGCTTATTATTTCTGATCAGCATTGTTTGTTCAGATGTTATAGAATGCCGATCTGAGAGTTGCAATGGAAAGCAACAGATGTTTGGAGGAAAGTTAAAAATTGACAAGTGATATCTCTATTTAGAACTATAAGAAAGAACATTTCACCAACATTTGTTGAAAGAAATCTAACTGAGGTAATTCCATGTTGTTTTATGTAAAATTGGGATAGAATCAAAAATATTCAAGTTTATAATAAACTACTGGTTGAAAATACAATTTTTGAAAGATGAGTGTGTTTCTAAACTAATATCTACATTTCCTTTTTTTTTACTATTTATTTGATGTACATGTGACACAATGAATAGGATCACCCAAAATTGGTGAACGACAAAAGTTTTTTTCTGAGAGGTTTGTGATAAAGTTAAATGATATTGATGGTTTAATAATGAAAAGTTTTATGTCATTTTATAATGCTGTGTAAAATTCAACATTAGAAAATTATATAAACATTGTTGTGACTTATTTTAATGTTCTGTTGTACATCATATGTAGAATACTAGAACTTGTGAGAAGAGGTACTTCTGAAACAGAAGAATTAGTTTAAAAAAAAAAATCATGATTTCTAAATATGTATCTAATAGATCAGCAAAAGTAAATTGCATCAGAATTTTGTTTTTTTTTTTTTCTTTCTTCTCAAAAAATATGACAAAGAAAAAAAAAAAAGGAGCGGGCAGTGTTTAGATTTTTTTTTTTTTTTTTAAACTCAATTGGTGAATTTTACTGCAATTTCTTTGAAAGAAATGAAAACTAGGGAAAAAAAGGAGGGGGTGATGAGATGGAGGAGAGTGAGAAACATAGAGAAAGAAGGGAAGAAGACATAAAACAGAAGGAGACAAAGGCCTCCCCCGCCAACATCTTCCCAAGAAATTCAATTGTGCCACCAATAAATAATGGAGAAGAAAAATTAATTTCATGTGTTGAATGCTAGTTTCTTTGTTTTTCTTTTGATGATTTAACATAAGTGACGGAACCATAAATATATAAAGTTTTCATTTTACACAACAATTTACATCCATTTCACCTCAACTGTAACTGAGCATTTACAGCAGAAAGACACATACAGAAGAAAAAAAAAAGAAATGAACAGTTTTTCTTCAAACATATTGAGCATTAATTTGTTTTTTTTTTGTATTTTTATATATATATATATATATATATATATATATATATATATATATATATAAAAGCAAACACTTTCCCACCTCCATTATACAATATATACATTTCTTTTTATGCTTCCCCCCCCACCAAATCTTGTTGTTAATTATAAATGTCTCTGTTCTTAAAAAAAAAAAAAATTATAACAACAAGGAAGTAAAAGAAGGCTGTTGAGAAAATTTATCACATTTTTTTTTTGTCTCTCTCAGTAAGCTGCTGCTGCTATTTCAATGTGGGAAGGGGAAAAGAAAAACCAGATCCAGAATTCTCTGCATTAACTATCATAAATTCATTGAAGATCTGTCAACTTTTATCAATTTTGTGTGACCTTGAAGGTCAACCCTATAAGTCCTTTTGCCCCACTTGATCTGACGAGGGTTCATGATAACTTCAACTACAATCAATATTGTCATTAATTCTCGACTTATCCAGGCCAATAGGAACCGCAGGTTGGAAAATGCAAGGGTTTTCCTCTGGAAAAAAAAAACAAAAGAGAAAAAATAAGTTTGTTGTCATCTCCAATCAGAATAATCATTTTTCAGTATTTCATGTTATAAAAAAAAAACCCTCAATTCTTATTACCATTAACACTTTAAGGTTTCTGATTCTGTACAAGTTTATCTTACCTTACCCACACTGTATTCACACAGCCAGCATTTAAATATACAATCAGATCATAAAAATTGAGTTGATTTCTGAATTCATTTAATTGAAATTTCTTGATGAATATTATCAGACATTAAGTTTTTAAAATCTCTAGAAAAATTATCAATAAAAAAAAGAGGTAGCTTTTTTTAAAAGGGGAAAAGCAAAGAGAATTACTTGGAAGCAGATGAGAAGCCATCTTATTTTAATCATGTGACTACAGTTTCATCATTAAGAAACAGAAACAATAATTATTTAAAAAGTTATAAAAGAAGAGTGTATACACATTAAATTTGACATCTTTTTTTTTTTTTTAACTTGGCAACAAATTTATTAATATTGCCAAGATAATTATAGTTTTTAAAAGATTTTAACACACACACACACACAAAAGGGTTGCTGAGAAGATTTTAACCCAACCCATTTCCCAAAGGAAGTATTTCAATGACCAAACATCAGAATACTGATTTTAGTAAGGGAGTCAGGCTGAGAACTTTTTAGCACCTCTATGTATGTAAACATTTTAGAAAAGACCAAAATGTCATCTAAGCAAAGTGATCCCGAAGAAAAAAGTAGGATTTTGTTTAATGGCAATTTTTGTGCAGAAACTTGGCAATGTGCCATATTCACACAAAATTTATAGAACATTGTAGAAGACTACTCAGCCTGTTATGGTCTGTGCTCATGGGAAAATTTGAACTTGGATCCTAACAGTGTTATATTTGTTTGCTGTAGCATATTTTTCAGGGCATGCCACTGGTCATAACAAAAGGTACCATATTTACCATTATATAAGTTGCCCACAGCCTATTTTATAAGGATATTTTGTGAGGAAAAATTTTTTTAGCATGTTTCATCATATATTTATTGAAATATATTTTAAAGTTATTTTGTAGTGGAAAATGTATGATTTTGTGCATGTAAATACAATATGAAAGCCTATATTGTAACTTTAACCATCAAAGGAAACTAAATTAAATTTACCAAAGCAGAAAAGAAATACTGATACAACTGTATCAATAAGGACTGTTCCACATTATAAACAAAGCAAACTGATATAGCACAATCAATAAATGTGAATGAATTCTTATAGATAATTACAGTACATGCAGACAAAGTGAAATACTTCAGTGAATATTATCAGCAGTATACAACAAGAGGGGAAAAATTGAATGCATTCTAACAAAACTGGTATTTCAGCAAACAATATAGACTACCATACATATTTTATTAGTAGTAACACAATTTATTGTAATAATTTGGTTTGTTTTCAATATTTTAGCAGACTCAGGTTTATCCAACATCCTAATCTACTGGTACAGCACTCTGTCACTTCCCATTCATAATAAGGTTGTATAAGGTGCATGACAATGTTTTTTTTTTTTTTTTTTTTTAAAAAAAAAGAAAAGAAGTCTTATGTGAATGCAAATACAGTAAAACAAGTATATATGTTCACTTGTCTAAACCATTTTTATCTTCATTTTCTAATTTAAAGAAATTCTGTTCATAATTTGAAGCCTTAAGCCTAATTGCTTTAGTTTGTATGCAATTCAAAATACAAACACACATTATTATTCTGGGACTGTACAATTTTCAAATATGTATCAATTATAACCACCACAAACAATCACAGTAGAAAGCTAAAGCTACAAAATCTTTCTTGAAATCTAATTACAAACCAATACATTTATATGCATGTAAAACCAGTGATGCCCATTGTGTTCTATCATTTATGCTTGTTAATAGAGACTTTGTTCATTGTGATGGATTGGGATGTGTACTCTGATGAAACAAGGGCCCTACCCAGTTGGGCCAGCAATCTGTACACTGACACAATAGGAATCATGTTAAGTTAAATTGAGCCAGATATCTGTGCATTTTTCTATAAATATGGCTGAGCCATATTTATAGAAAAGTAAATTTTACCCTTGTAGACAGCTATTAGATTTCTCATTAATGATAAGTTGAATTATCCACAAAACTGGCAAATAATGTCCATTATGTTGCTGAATGTTATTTTCATCTGATTTTTTTTTCTTTTTGACTAAAAAATTAGTAATTCTCTATCATATACTTTCAACTTTACTTCAAATAGTAAAAATTTAACATCTGTCTATATTTCTGAGACAAAGATGAGGACAATAGTCCGAATAATGTAAATTGTGTAAAAATTTAATATGTTGCTGATGTTCACTTTCTTTTATCCTCCTAATTTTTCTATGAACAGCAAATTTATTTTATTCAATCTCTCTTTTATTAAATTAGCCTGATATGTTTTGTGCATTACAAAAAAGACATTGGGTTTTATGTCCATGTGTGTGTTTTCTTCATTTATGAAATTGTTTCTTGAAAACTATTTCATCTTATTACCTTATTGAAATATATATAAATTTGCAACTGTACAAATTTAATTACCTGGATATTTCTTAGTAGTAAATAATCTAAAAGTAACCATCCTGCCACATGGAATGAAAATATGTAATATGGATTAATTCCAAAGAAATGATTGATGCACCAGGCACCATAAAGACCAACAGGAAAACATTCTGTAAGAGGTTCTACCACAACGGTTATCAGAGGAATCATGCTAAGGCGTAGACGGACCCATCTGGAAAAAAAATAAAAATAGCAAAATATTTCATTAAAAAATTAAGATTTAACAAAATTCTTTATCAATTTTTAATGTGACAATTTTTCAATGTACAAGCTTTAACTAGAAGTTAAAATAAAAGGTTTCTTTAAAATGTTTTTGTAAAAATTTGCAAATGAATAATACACAATATTAAGAAAAAAAATTAATTCTACAAAAAAAATAAAATAAAAAGATCTATTTTGCATGCAATCAATGTTTCAGAGAAATTAGGACTTAAGGGAGATAACTCAGTTTGTACCATAAAAGCAGAAACGCACCTATACTCTGCTCAAAGGCAGAATTGCTGATCCATATATAAATGATCCTATCATTTTGGACGGGTACTGTGCTAATATATACATAAATGACAATTTTCCAATCGTTTTAGTTAAATATATGTACATTATTTTTTTAAATATTAAGAGAATTTTAAAAAATCTTAAGAAATTAGTTTAAAGAAAATAAAAAACAAAAGCCTACCATCTCCCATCTATATATCTTTATATTTAAAATGATATAAATAAATACTTATTGCATTCATTTATATTATTTTTATTTCTTTAGAAAAATTTCCATCTGCATTTATATGTGTTTGGATTATTTAATAAAAGAGAACACCTACCTCACCATTCTGTCTTTATAACTGCAAACTGATAACATCCCAACATTTTGTTGGGCTGGAAATGCTGACACGACTAATTTGTAACCACTAAGAGAAAGGAAATAAAAAACACTGGATTCAGTTTTAAAAATAAAAAATAACATTTTAAAATATTCAAATACACATCAAGATTTTTATTTTTAAAATGAATACATAGGAAATCTTTGAAAATCAAATTTCTATTTATTTCTATTCCTTCTTATAAGTACCGGGGGGGGGACCCAAAAGTAACTGGAATCGTTTTCTGAGTGACAAGCCCATAGTAGTTCAGGCTTCCACCGCTAGATGCCACTTGAGGCAACCCTCAAGCATTAGTGTGCTAACTGGTGTTATCGTGGGAAGATGTACAGCTCCGTGGTTCACATTTGTTTTGAAGTGCTTCATGCCTTTTCGTCTATTTTTACTATGGCTGAAAGGAAGGAGCTGCATGCTGCTGTGAAATTCTGTTTTTTGCTGGGGAAAACAGCAGCCAAAACAGTTGTCATGCTTAAAACAGCTTACAAGGATGCTGCAATGAGTAAAACACAAGTTTATGAGTGGTTTGCACACTTTAGGAATGGTCAATTGTTGCTGGAAGACCAGCATCGTTAAAGCGACCTTCAACCTCCTGAACAGTTGAAAGCATCATGAAAATTAATGATCTTGGAAGACCATCGTCAAACAATTGACGAACTTGTTGATTTGACTGGTTTGTCCTGGAGTTCATGTCAACGAATTCTGACTGAGGAATTGAGAATGAAAAGAGTTGCAGTGAAAATGGTGCCTTGCTTGCTCACAATCAATCAAAAGCAGTCACAAATGGATGCCTGTCATAAACTGAAAGAACAGTTGGAAGTTGATCCAGACCTTTTTCTCGAAGGTCATCAATGGTGATGAAAGCTGGTGCTATGGTTACGACCTGGAAACAAAGCATCAATCAAGCCAGTGGAAGCATCCAACGTCACCATGACCCCAAAAAGTGAATTAAGTGAAGACCAATGTCAAGATGATGCAGATTTGTTTCTTTGATGTGAAAGGAATTCTCCACAAAGAATTTGTTCCTCCTGGTCAAACTGTCAACCAGGATTTTTACTTGAACATCCTGAAGCGTTTATGAGACAAGGTGAGACGAAAACGCCCTGACCTGTGGCAAAGTGGAGGGTGGTGGTTGCATCCCGACAATGTGCTAGCACACACTGCCTGCCTTGAATTTGAGAGTTTCTGACCAAGAATGGTATGATGCCACTTCCCCACCCTCCCTATTCACCTGATATCGCCCCCTGCGACTTTTTTTTTTGTTCCCCCGAATGAAGTCCTCAAAGGAAAACATTTTGCAGAAGTGGAAGAGGCTAAGAAGAAAATGATGGAGTCATTAAAAAACATAACTTCACAAGAGTTCCAGGACTGCTTTGAACAGTGGTAAACACGTCTGGATTGGTGCATTGCTTCAAATGGAGAATACTTTGAAGGTGATAAGAATATAAACATGCAACAATAAATGAATAAAATTATATGACACAATTCCAGTTACTTTTGAGTGCCCCGCCTCGTAAGCAAGACAAATCAATTCCAATTTGATAGTTTTTCTTGAAATTCCCATTTTTATCAACAATCTTTAAAAACTCAAATTTCTATATATTAAAACTAAACACCTAAAAGCACAGAATTCCCAAAGTTTAATATTTTGAATGTTGGGAAAACTGATAGATTTTTCTTCAAATATAACAGTTTTTACATTGATGCACAAGTGTAAAATTTTCCTTGTAAAATGTATAAAAAGGTTTGTAAGTGTAAGCATTCTGAAAGCAAAGGAAGTATTTGTCACAGATTACTTCCACAACACAAAGAAAAATCAGACTCGAATATCGGGGGCAGAAAGAAATGCTGAAAACTTGATTTGCCGGTACTATCTCAAATCACAATGCGTGTAACTAGTCAGGAAAATAACTCACTCTCTAACAAACCTTCTTCGAATCGAGCTGGGATAGGATGCTCCGTAATTTGCATATCAAAATACTCTTATAGCAACTCCTGCGACGGACTTGTTTCTTTTTCCGTCATAGAATACACGCGACGCGCTGTCGCTTGGTTTGACGAGGTAAGTCGCCGTTTTCTTTGCTATAAGATTTTTGCTGACTACTTTTTGGTAATGTTTCTTTGGCAGATTGCACACAAACACGAACTTTTTTCCAGGGTACCTGATTATCTCTTTCACTACAAGGTTTTATAAATTTGATGATTTATTTAAAAAAAAAAAAATATAAACAAAGGAGTGAGAGCATCACACTCATTTTACCACCTGTGGTACATCAGTAAGACATTCCAGAAAAATAACAGATATCCGAGGAAGGCAAGAGAATATGCAGCCAAGATATTGTTATAAAACAAAAAGGCAATCGAGTTCAAATTGACTGATATACAAAGATTTAAAAACCTTAACCAAACAAAAAACAAAGTTCTAATTTGTTTTGTTTTACGACATATCAACCTCAATGGATTATTTAATGCTGACAATCTTTTTGTTTTGTCAAAAATCTATTTCTGTTAATATTTTTTTCCTTAAAATTATATAGCTGTTAATATTTTTTTTTTCAAAAATGTATTATCAGAGGCCTTGCTGTTGGATGTAGTTTATCGTCATACCCAGGACAAAAAGAAGGTTCTGTTAGAATTTACATGATATAAAGAATTAGAGAACTGATAAAGATCTCACACTGGCTGATGTGTTGTGAAGGGAAATGGTTAACAACACAAAATGCAATCAGTGAACCAAGTTCAAGTTGAGGTAGTTTGTATTTATTGTGAACTTATGCAATTTGGAAAGGCATGAATCCTATTCTTCCTGACAAGTCATATGACATTTAGTCCCTTATGCTGATACTATGTAACCTAGTAGAATTGATTGCATCTTAATTGGAGAAAAGGCAACCACTGTCAGAAAGATGCAATAGTACCCCAAATTTAATAATGCTTATTGGGATGTGATATAATGGTTACTTGTGCAGAAAATGGAATTAGCAAGCAAAGTTCAAATCCTGCCTGGGGCTGATGCATTCACTTTGCACTATTGTTCTTGGGAAAGACATTAATCCATCTTTTATTCAGCTATTGATAAAATATGGTAAACTAGACTCTTTAACCTTGGTAGGGCAATCAGTTTAGGAGATGTAAAATTCTGAATTTAAAACTAACTATTGAGATGGCAACAAGAAACCACTATCTTTCTCAAGAACATTCATGTTAATACACAATTTCCAGATATTAAAGAAAAGAAAGGTGTGGAGAATCATGATCATCTACATCCTGAACAGATATGTTTCTGTTGTATGTAGATAAAGAATAAACATTGTATGGTTATGTATGGGAGAGTTAGCACAGGGGAAAATGACTGTAGTGTAAGCCCTGCAAGCATTAAAAAGACAAACTGAGGGGGGGGGGGCACACTCAAAAAGATACACATAGATATAGACATATGGGAAGAACTTGCATCAGATTGGCAAACATGGAAAAATCTGATTGCTTCTGGTGTCAAGAATTTTGAGAACAGCAAGATAGAATATGCACAACAAAAAAACATGCAGGCAGATATATGAGAGGTGTCGACCCTCTCCCAGAACACGTATGAAAGGAGTCTCTTACGTGCAATCAATGTGATCACATTTGCTTTTCAAAAGCAGATTTTATCAGCCACACACAGAGTCATTGTGATGTCAACTACCAATATGACATCACTGATGATCATACATGTTCAATCTACCATAAAGTGTGTTGATCAGCCAGCAGACTCGCATGACTTTTCTACAGCTAGCATTCAAAAGGGAAAGGTGCAGAATCTTCTTCAGGTTAGAATGAAAGACTAAACTGTGTGTAAACAAGAAAATACATTGGGATTGTTGAGGATAAGAAGGGTAATAAATTAAATTACCTTATCAGATCCAACTATTGGAGACCAGAAAGTGATTTTTTTTTTATGTATATATTAGAGCCGTTGGAATTTAAATCAGCCCACTCAGAGTATATATCTGTGTTTTTCTCTCTCTCTCTCTCTCTCTCTATCTATACTAGCTTGTATATCATGTTCTGCTCCTATGGCTTTTGAGATGATCAGTAATATTATGTATGGTTTTAGGATTATTGTCAGGAATTGTAAGATTAGTGCAATATCAATACATTTTCTTAGTGAATCCTTTTCTCTCCTGATCAGACTGGCATCTATTAAGTTGCACTGTGGCCAGATGTATTATGGTGAACTGCCAATTCATTTAAAGTATTGTTAAGCAATAGATCCCTGTAATGTTCGCGTCCTGGGTAAGACGTTAAACTACATCCAGCAGCAAGGCCTCTGATCAGGTGGTTTTGAGGAGCATGGAACCACCTCTTAATTGCTGGTGTTAACTATTACCAGCAATACTTTTTTGAAAAAAATTATTACCAGCAATACAGTTTTGAAGGACATATATTACCAGAAACAAATTTTTGACAAAACAAAATATTACCAGTAATAAAAATTTTTTGTCAGCATTAAATAACCCATTCAGGTTGATATGCCGTAAAACAAAAACCAAACCAAACCAAACCTGTAATGCTCATATAGTTGTGTGTTTTTTTTTTTTTTTTTAGGTTTCTGGATGTTTTACCAATATACACCACTGGGCATTTTATACAATATATTCTGTATATTTTTTCCTCTGTCCTGTTGTTATCTCATTTGATGCTAACAATATCTCTTATTGTTTTAGAGGTGGTGTTGAACTTTAGGTTAAGGTTTGATAAGTGATTTTCGATGGTGGCTCTTATGGCAGGTAGGATTATGTGCCTATTTTTGTTATGGTTGTTGGAATTATTATTATCTGTGGATTTTTGGATTTTCATTTTTGGTAATTTTGGAGGCTTTGCATTTGGCACTGTACAGGAAATAATTCATGTATTGGAAGGGTTTTCAATGTATTTCTCATCCTCGGGCAGAATTTGGGAGCTTCAGATTCTAAGAGCTCTTAAGTAAAAGGCTACAGACAAACAAACCAATTCCATTTTATCAATTATTAAAAACTTATGTACACAGAGAAAGTACATGTTAATATATGTTTATTAAAATACAATCATGAAAGCAATTAATTTTGATAAAACTGAATGAATTATGGGCAAAAAGCATTTTTATATACCACGATTTTTAATATTAAAAACAGAAGTATTTATTAGAAGCCTTTGTTGAGTTCATTTGCAAATAGTGGAATTACAAATAATGTCCAAATTTTCATAAAAGTTTAAAGCTTATTGAATAAGAATTCTTACCATTTACGTAAAGCTCTTCCTAAATAGAAGTCCTCTGCAAGATATCTTCCATACCAGGCTAAACCATTAACTTCATCTAGTGCTGCCTTTTTAACAAGGTAAGACATGCCCACAAAACAAGTGAAACCCAACATGTTGAGTGCAAGAAAGTACCGAGGCACAACACAGCCAAAATACACCTGCAAAAACAAGAGAGATTTATAAAAAAAAATGTTTAGTTGGTTGCAACCTGTTTCACTCACAAACTTTTTAGTTAGAAATAAAAATAAATTTGCTAAAGAAAAAATGTTACTCAAACAAATAACATTTTATTAAAGATGAAAAAGTGAAAATTAACAAAAAGTAGAAAAATAAAAAAAAATGAACAAATTGAAAATGTGTTTGTTACTTTTCATGAAAAGACAATTGTACTGGAATCAAAAGTGACTGAGTAACAGTAGGCAAGTGAAGAAGGAAGATTTTAGTCATTTTTTTGTGCTTTGGTTGCAACTGAAAAAAAATGTGAATATTTGGGTGAAGAGGGTTATATATTAGCTTTAATGATTGACTGAAGGTTTTTTTTTTCTTCTTGAAGGCTTTAATTTAAAGTTTAACAAAAAGTAGAAAATCTTGTTTATTTCCAAATTGTAAGAACTTGGCTTGGACCAAAATTAATTCACTGCCTCTTAGAATAATGTTAACCCATCAAAGAGCTTCTGTATCTGTCTATATTTCTGAGATGAGGTATTATGTACACTATTTACATTATTCGGATTATTGTCCTCATCTTTGTCGCCATATATAGTACAATGTTTCGACTGTTGTATGCCCCAGCCTTCTTCAGGTGGTTGGAATGTCGAACTGAACCCTTTATTTTGCTCACTGGGGTAGACTGTTCTAGTTCCACGTGCCATGCCTAATGGATGTCAGTTATCAGTTATCTCCTGTTAATTTCCCTCTCCAAGTTCTCCACTGCCTTAACCAGGTATTAAACTCACACTCTTTGGGTCCTGTCACTGGATCTAACTAACGCCTTTATCCACTGTGCCATGTGTCCTTGAGGACACATGGCACAGTGGAGAACTTGGAGAGAGGAATTAACAGGAGATAACGGACATCCATTAAACATAGCACGTGGAACTAGAACAGTCTACCCCAATGAACGAAATAAAGGGATCAGTTCAACATTCCAACCATCTGAAGAAGGCCGAAGCGTACAACGGCTGAAACATTGTACTATATATGGCGACAAAGATGAGGACAATAGTCCGAATAATGTAAATAGTGTACAAAGTGCTTCTATCATGTTCTGCAAACCCTCAAAAAGGTTGTAAGTCTTTTTCATAAGAGGGTAAATCAATAAGTTAAGAGGTTGACATTTAAGTTCAATTTTGATTTGAAATTTTCACTCTATAATGGTTGATCTATGTTACAAATGAATTAAGTGCATAGACAAGGACAAAAATTATAATTAAAAAGAAATAATGTATAAAATGCTATTTTCATTATTAGGCTATATATATATATATATATATATATATATATATATATATATATATATATATATATATATATAGTGTTTGAGAAAAAAAAAAATTTTAAATCGAAATAAGATTTGGTAAAATGAACAGATTCAAAATATATTCTATTAATTAAATTCTTTTTAATGAAAATTTTTAATAAGATTAGTGAACCTGTGCCATCAAAAATGATGGCAATTGTTAGAAAGTTTAATATTGAGATGCAATGGAACAAAAGTTTTGAAACAATGTATTGAGATTTAATAAAGTGGGGATCCAGAATTTACAACTAAAATAGAAGCTAATGAATTGTTTAATTAATCTGTTCCCTTAACATTTTTTAAATGGTATCTATGATTCATTGGTTACTCTTGGCATTATATCAATCACTTCTTGGTCAAAAAAAATTTTTGTGTTTAATATAACACTGAATCAAAATGAAACACTTCTTAAATGAAAATAATTAGCAACAGAATGACAAAATGGTGACAACAAAGCCTATTTCAAGACCAAGTTGAAGCAAGACGATCATTTAGTGCACAAGGAAGGCATGAACACTGCTGTCTAAGAAACATAGCAATGGAACAAATTAAACAGTTCATTTCGTTTAGGAACTAATTTTGTCTCAGTAAGAGATAAATATTTTATTTACATAACTTATTAAAATAACTAAGAGAAGTAACCATTCATACATTTACTACCTTAAGTTGATTTACATCCCTTCTCACTACAGTATGTGACACAAAAGATATAAATAAATACACAACAGTAATTATTATATAGTAGATATAATACCTTGACTGAATGAATGCCAACTTAAAATAAAATTTAATTAACTTATAATTTACAGAGAAAGATAAACATTACACAGCACTTAAAACATCAAATTATTAATATGCAAAATTTCAGCTTTTAAGCATGAATAGTTATTAGAAATTTTTTACCCTTCCAGTATAAAATGGGAAATAGCTTTTTTTTCTGTTAAATATTCATATACATTGTGTGCCAAGTATAAATAAAAGACAACATATCAAGATAGTAACAATCCATATGATTGTCAGATGTAACAGTCCAAATTGAAGTTGGTAAGCAAATCTTCTTGTGTCTAGTTTATTTCCTGTTGTACGAAAACTTTCTTCATCAGAAACTGGACTAAAACCTGATTTATTTTTTATTGCCATACACATATACACACAGTGAAACACAGCATGGTTCTGATTAATATCACCCAAAGATACCTAGGACTTACCAAAAACACACAAGCCAAACACTTCAATATGACATTATCTCTGATATAGACATTGAAAACCAAAAATAAAAAAAAATTATGCCCCTTTTAGAAACAATCTGTCCTTCACACCTTAAAAGTTCTTGCAATCTAATTAACTATGAAAATAAAATGGTAGATTAAATATTAAATCTTTATATACTAAACCATCCAACTGAAAAATGTTTAAATTTTCTAAAGAACAACCTCATAAAAATAAAGATCTTCCTACCAATCAACAAAGTCTTAAAAATCTATCAGCAACATTTTAGCCTGCTTCTTAAAAGTCTTAGAATCTAGCCCATTTCAAAATACAAATACTTTTGCTATATAGATCACACCTCACTAATATATCTACATATAACTAAATTACATCTCTTAAATAAACTAATCAAAATCAAACCTACAGTTGAATTCACATAGGAAAAAGAAACTAACACTTTTACCCCTTTTTGTTATTCTGTTAATTTGAACTGATACCAGTTTAAGATTAAATGTTTATTATAATCCAACAAATAAAATTTACCTTAAATGTTTTACTTGCATTGCAACAATGAGAAAATTTGGAATAATCATGGGTTTTTTATTTAAGAGCACTGAGAATTTGCAGCCCCAAATATCTACCTGATAATGAAAAAACATTGAAAATATTTTTAAAATTCTCCACTATTGTCACTATTTTATATTCAATGCTAAAAGAAAGGCATATAAATCTACAAAACCAAAAAATAGGAAAATAAAATATGAAAAAGACTAAACCCTTTATATTATCTTCAAATACCATAAACTTTAAAGAAAATTTAGCAGAAATGTCTCAAAAACAGTTAAAAATTTAAATCAATATAAAAGTTAATTTTAAATCTGAAGCAGGAGTCTTCCAAATAGGATGTAAACAATGCCTGCCAAAATACACAGACTAAACATCCACAGATTTAAAGTAAAGAACATATAAACATAAAAAGTCATGTAAAAAGTAAAGGGTACACTTAATGTACTTGTGCTAACAAGAACTTATAATTTTGATCTGGAAAATAAAAAAAAAATGAATGTATTTGACTCAGACAAAGATGCACAGAAATCGTTGTCTCTGACTCTTCTATAATTAATATATGAGATTTCGCAGCTCTAGCATCATTCCTTCATAGTCATAACTATAAAGTTTTCTGCCCTGCCTCAAAAAGTGGGGCTATTTCAATTTATCTTTTGCTCTTAATAAATCCATATTCTAATTCTATGCTCTTGATAAATCTATACTGAAATAATGCAGGATATAAAAACCTTTAAACAAAAAAAAAAAACTATATTTAGTCAAAATTTAATTGTTATAATAATACAGTTGGAGTAGACTGATATATCAGCATAACATGTCAAAAATTTTCTATATTACTTTATATAGTTACCATGTATATGTAAAGGTGTGCTGAAAAGTTTTCAGCCTGCAACAAGAAAGGCTTAAAAAAAAAAAAAAACTGATTCCACTTTCAGGAAGTAGACTGGTCTTTTCAGTACCCCATTATATGAGGGTGGACACTGAGGTCAACTCTGGGTGGTAGCAGTCTTCTATTTCATGCTTAAACACAATCTTCACACCATCCTGGAAACTGCATTCAAGCATAATACAGACTAACCATTTGGTACCGA
>CAHIKZ030000981.1:737500-750000 GCA_903632075.3 Acanthosepion pharaonis | reverse complement strand
AAAAAAAACTTCAAAATCCTGGAAAATGGGGTTTGAGATTTCTCAACTTGGCAGTAATTTTGATATGACAATCCAAATTTTGATCACTGACCTTAGCCCAAATCACTCCAGGTAAGATTGAACTGAAGATCCAAATAGATAATAGTCCTGAGTTATTAACTGATGAAGCTTCTAAGCTCCAGTCAAAACATTCTCCAACAGGATTCTGGTTAAATGTGGATCTCACACATGCATGCACAAAGTGGTTAGGATTTCTTTCAAAACAGCTGCTGTATTTTACATTAAATTTCCAACACTAATCTTATTTATGATGTCTGCAATGGGGTGGATGGGGTTGCACTGAAAATATTAATAAGTCTTAAAGCAACCAATATCTGAAACAGTCCCAGTTTTTCATATAAGAGTGAAAGGATATAAATTATATCACTCTTCATTTGTTAATATTTTCCCAGGAGGTAGTGTGTGTGTGTGTGTGCTCACTACAAAGGAGCACCCTGTTCATTCAAGAATTGATCACTGTTACTACAGGAAGTTGATACAATGTACATGGTTACAATCTGCCTCTGACTGTGCCCAGCCCAAACTTACTTCTTAACCACCCACTTCATTAACTTACATTGAGAATTACTTTAATGAAAATAAAAAAAAAAAAACACAATCCAATGTTCAAAAAAATCAGATGTCCTTTTGTTGACAGCCAAATGTTTTGTTGATAAAGTTTTCTGGCCAAGTTTTTTCATAAGGATTTTATATGAAGAGTATTTAAAATAAATATATATTTTTTGACCCTCAGATTAACTTCAAGTGTATCAAGGTTGAAACTATCCAGGCTCATCTGCCCTGCCAAACCACTTAGGCAAAATAGGTGTGAAGTAGCCAAGGTTGGAAATGTATTAAGTCATTCACTGGTTCAAACCTAACCCTTAATCTGTCTATTCTTGGCTAATTTCATTTATTGTAACTAATTAATATTTTTTAATTAGTTATATTATTACATGCTCATCTTGGTGGTCTATTCATGACTTTGCTTGTACAAATAGCAATAAACAGAATGCTAATTCCTCAGCTCAAAAATTAGTTTTTTTTCTAGGCATCTCCAAGGAAAAGCAATACCTAATTTTTAAAATGCATTAAAAAAATGAAAAATCTTTTTTGAAGCTTTAATTTTAGTTTCAATTCCAAGTTAATAGATTAAATTTAATATTTTCAATAAACAAAATACTTTCCTGTACTTCAAAACAAATTTAAGTTGATTGAAATGAGTTTGTTTTTTGAAATTGCAAAAAAAAAAAAAAAAAATTACTGATTTTAGCCATATTTACAATTCTCTCAGCACAATATAATTCTCTTTATTAAAAAATCTTTGGTGTATTTCAAATCAAATTTGAACTGATTGAAATCTTTTTTCTCCTTATCACTAAAATCTATAAATTTGTCCATATTCCATACTTAGCGAGAAATCATGAAAAATGATATAAATGCTTATTGACATTTGACTAAGCCTGCAGATAAACAGCAATATATATCTACATACTCATAGAATACATATTGTTTGAAAAGGTACCCTTAAAACAAATCAGTGATAAATGCTCTACAAACATCGCTGAGCAGTTACTGACCTAAAAAAAAAAAAAAAAATATGCATACATCTCATAAAATACACCTATTGGATATTTTAGTACACATCATCAGTGATGTTTCTAGCCGAGGTTCATTAGGGGTTTTGGCTCTTTCAACATCATACCCCCTCTCCATGAGTTTTATTACTAATTACATCTGCATTGTCAAGATAAGTTGCTTGGAAATCATTTTCTCTTGAGAGAGTGGAATTAGCTGAGCACATGCTGACAGGTACTTCGAAACAATTAACTTCTGCTTTCCGGGTACTTTTTTTAATCACTTAGGAGCACCTGATGAGTAGTCAAGTAGTCTTGAGTCCTACTACTCTGACAGTAATAATTGTCTTCAAGCAGCCGATATATTTTACTAATATCATATGTACCCAAAATATGAAAGCTTACCGTCACATCACATTGAAACACTGGTTACTATATGATCATTAAAGTTAAGCAATATTAAGCCTGGTCAGTACCTAGATGGGTGACCTCTTGGGAATACCAAGTGCTTTAAGTGTGGATGCATGGGTGGCGTAATGGATAACAGCTCGACAAATTGTTCATTGGAGAGCTGAGTTCCAATTTCCATTAGGTTTGTTATAGTCACTTACAAGCAAATCTCTCTTGGGAAAGGTATGAATCTACCTCTTCTCCCCCAGATATGGGTTAATTAGTAAGACGTTTATCATTAAAATACTATTATCTATATAATAAATAAAATACTGTTATCTATATAAGAAAATATATATACTATAAGAAAAAACATCTTAGAATGAAAAATATTTTCTGGCTTTAAATAACCTGCAAAGGCTTGATAAGCCATAAAAATGAATCAAAATCCCAGGTAGTTAACACCAAAATCCAAACAATATGTTTAACCTTGTTTAAATAATGGTGATATTAGCCATTTCCTTATAAGGAAACATTCAGTATTCATTGACTGAACAGCCAGTACTAATGTCAGTTGAAATTTATAAAATCTTTCTCTTAAAACAATTTTTAAGACAATAGGCTTCTCAAGTCTACTGTTTTCGCTCTTTCTAGTATTGATGGGAGTTTCCTTCCAAACCTTTTGTTGGAAGTAGGGGTGGAAATTCAGCATTCTGATTATGTCATCATTTTCTCTTTGAGTTACTCATACTATCCATTTTATTTGTTGCCATTGTTGAAAAATCCTCAAATGATGTGGTTTCTGTTTTTTGGTACACTTTATGATTTTGTAGCATCAGTCAACAAGGTTGGAAAAAGGCTGGTCCTTGCTAAGACCTTCTGGTTTCATTTGTTTAAAGCCATTTTTAACTGATCTCAAAAAGCTATTATATACAGCTGACAATTTAGATATTTTTGAACAAGTCTGGTGCCAGGCATGACATCCATATAAAAGTCTCGGTGTGACAAGGCTATTAAAGAATATGGCTAAAAGTTTTTAGGTTACTGTTTGGCAGTGTTGGGCAAAACTACCTCAAGTGCAGCCTTTTCTACTTTCAATTTCTTTATCTCTTATACTAAATTTGTCATAACTAATTCATACACCAAGGTATTTGAAGTATTTAGTATTTACTAATTCCACATTCTAAATTTTTATGATGGATTCAGGGTATGTGCCATCACTGCTTTCATCCCAATTCCAGATCATAGTTTCTGTTTTCAAATGGTTTATATTGGTTGGTTGGGTTTTATGGCATATCAACCACTGTAGGTCACTTAATGCCAAATTAAGTTATATATATATATATATATATATATATATTATATATACACGCACACATACATACATACATACATACACATATACCAAATATATAGTACTATTAAACGTATAGCTGGCAACATTACTCCTTCGGAAACGCATAGCTGGCAACATTATTTTCCGAAAACACTATCTGAGGCCTTGCTGTTGGACGTAGTTTATCGCCATACCCAGGATGTGGGTAAGATGTGGAAAAAACTAGGAGTTCACTATTTGCCCATAGCTGGGACCCTAACAGGTGCTACCACCCCGGGTCAGGGTGAACCTGGGAACACCAGCAATTAAGAGGTGGTTCCACGCTCCTCAAAACCTCCTGATCAGAGGCCTTGCTGTTGGATACAGTTTAACGTCATACCCAGGATGGTGGTTTATATTGAATCCGATGGATTTAAGGTAGGTGCCATCACTGCTTTCATCACAATTCCAGATCATAGTTTCTGTTTTAGGAATCTTCATCTCGAGTCTTATTTTGTGGAAAACTTGATAGAGGATATTAATTTTTTTGTTCTAGATCAGTCTTATCCTATCTCTTTACATCTGTGCTTGTATATACATAGGATATAGTCTAGGAAGTTATTAAATAGACTAAGGCTCTCAATTCCCCCTTGCACTCCTGATGAGATTTGAAATGTTTCAGTATTAGGGTCCTAACCAGACATTATGATTTTCTGAACTGATATAGTTCTTGTATCAGATTTAGACATTCAGTCAAGTCAGCATTTGGAAAGTGGTTTCTAACAGATGACAAGGAAGAAAAAAACTATTGATGTAGTCATAAGTTGCTGTAAGGTTGATAAAGCAGATAGACATAGTAGAGGCAAACAGGTTAAAAAGCACAATCCAAAATAAACTTTCATTCAAGGAAAGTTTTGCTATAGGTCATTGAGTTACTACCAGTCAATATTACAACTAAAGGTGATATCTATTGTTAGTAACTAGAGTCTTTAAGCAGTGCTTTGAAGGAAAACCAGCCCAATTTGATTGGTTGTAAAGATGTAGTGTTCTATCATGATAATATTTGGCTTCTGATAGCAGAGATCCCACATGAAAAGATTGAAGTCTTTGACTGGGAAAAACTTCTGCACACCCCTTATTCTCAAGATTGTAGTCCATTTTCCAGAGTTACAGAACCATCTTGATATCATTCTTTATATTATTTTTTCATAGAACCAAAATATTTGGTATTTTCATCCAGATAACACACAAACCTATACAAAAAAAATCACATGTGCAACATTGAAAACTTTGACTAGGGAATAATTCCAAATCTTGGTCCATCTAATGACTACTTATGGAACAGTTTATGGGACCCTTTTCATGGACTTGTTCTTAAAAACACATGAGCTGCTAAGAAGTACATTCTTTGTATTATTTTTTTTCCAAACCAAAATACTTGGTGTTTCATTGAGATAATGGCAGCAAAACAGATTGAACAATGTTTAACATTACCTCCATAAACACCAAAGATGAGTGAGAATTGTAATTCATAACAACTCACACGTGCAAACCACCACCATGAAGCCAGAACCAACTCTTCTCATTGAACACTAGAGCAGGGGTTGACAACCTTTTACTATGTGTTGATTTAGGGTTTTAAAATCACTCAGTGTGCCAAAAGCAGCATATGTATTTTTATACAAGTCAAGGTCAATATACCTGTTCTACAATATATTTTATATAGTAATATACAGTATATATACTTTAGTATATATTAAAATTGAAACAATTAAATATCTTCTTTGTATTGTGGTAGTTATTGGTTTGGGCTTCATAATCTTATTTGCGGCTACATGACATTGGAAAATGCTTGGCGTGGCATATATGCCATAGGTTGCCAGCCCCTGCACTAGATTATCCATCCCAGTGTTTCTCAACATGCATGCCAATGTTGTGATACAAGTGGAAGTCTGATGAAAGGCAGTGTCCCCAGGGTCCTGCTGCAAGTAAACGACTCCCAAGTGTCTGCATTGACACTGCTGGTGGTCACTATTGTTCAAACCTGTGCTGTGGATGCCATGCAGTCTGGCACTGTTGACCATATAAGATATTAATCTTGGTAAGTATCTGTGTTATGTGGTCACTCAGAACCGGGTTTATGAGTCTACGAATATTTGTTTGTTTCCTGTTGCCAGCACCAAAGTACCACTGATGTGTCATCAACATGTAAAGTAGTTCTCATAAATGGCAAGTTCTCCATGGCAAGGCATCTGTTTGCACTGACCTTTCTCATGACATTGAACAGTATACCATCAGGCATCATCATCTAAAGCTCAGATTCATAGCAGTCCAGATGGCCAAAGACTGGAATTTTTTTTCAGAATATCTACTATCCATAGATACTGTCCAGGTTGAATTTGGCAATGTCCTTAAGAATATTATAATTTTATTTTTCAGCAGTGTGTACCAGACACATAAATAGAAAAAGTTGAAGAGATGCTGGTATGAAGTGAGAGAGAGATATAAATGTCATCTGGACTTATTATTATAAAATACCAGATGCTGTTCACTGCCTCTCAAAAAGAATCTTTCCCTTTTTTAATTTCTTTGCACTTCAGAAGTAATCAGATCACTAAAGAAAAAAAGGCATTTGCTATCCTTTAAGTAATAAGAAAATTTTAGAGATATTACTACTACTGATAATAAAACAACAATGTTTGGTTTCACTTGACTTTAATAGCTGTGCTAGTATTAAAGCAAAATATTTTTGAATCATCTTGTGACTGTTTTCAACAGCCGCACGATACAAAACTTTTCAAGCGCAGCCCTATGCAATGATCAGTATTTACATTTTGTTGCCAAAAATAAAATAATGAACTTACAAAGAGACGGGAGTAAGCAGAACATTATAAAAAAAAAACAATGATTCACATATTAACACCAATTCAATAAAAACACACTCAACACTTTGTTCATAGTGACTGAAGCCTGAAAGAAAGTATTTCTTTAAATATTTGAGACTGAAGAAATTTTGTAAAAAGGAAACAACTTTTTAACCTAATTATAATTGACTTCCACACAACAAAGATCAACATTCTCCTAAGTTTGACAAGTTCTCTTATAATCAAACAGGAACTAATGTTTGCATTCTAAATTAGAAAGTAAATTAATTTTATATAAAAATAATTTTATATTTCAAGGAAATGCTTGAGAGACCTGTGTGAGAAAAAAAAATTGAAATTTGAAAATTGTTTACTTGCAAATTTGCTTTATTTTAAGAATACTCTCCAGCTTGGAAGATTGTATTCTGATAATTTACATGAATAAAATGAGAATTAATACAACTTGTGATGAATATCAGTTGCATATTATTTCAGAAATGAAACATTAGGAGTTTAACCCCTTCCCTGCCAATTATTTTTGGAAAAACATTTCGTTTTCAGATAAATTTTTTTTCATTTGTTTTTAATATATTAATAATTAAGAAACTGATGCACCTTGAATTACACGAGCAGTGGCTAACACATTACTAGATATATGAGTTGACAATTAAACTCATTTTAAACTCAGGAGGGCATAAAATGAATCAAGATCGATATATAAACACATCTGGATCTGGTTTTTGAATGTTATGTTCTGAACGTGTTTATTTGTCAGTGTCTGAAAAAGACACTTTCAGTAAAAATGTATATACACGTCTATGCCAAGAAAGGGGTTTAAAGAATTGATGAAAACTGGAAATATAGCTCAAATATTAATTCAAGATTCATAAAAAACAAGCAAAATATTAAAATAATTTATTTTTCATTGATTCTTGTCTTTTTTTTTTTTAATGCAATTAGGTGTGTAAATAAATGACAAGACGGTGTGAGGTGAGGGCACTGTGTTGTGATGTTTCATTTTGAAAAGCCAACTTTAGATAAAATAAATTTTATTGATTGCAATCAATCATTTCTATCTGAATTTATGGAAATGAGGAGTTATCATTATTTACACATGGATCCTTGTCCTCATTTTTGTTGTTATCACAATGTTTCGGCCATGGTGCCCTCTGGCCTTCATCTGGAGAGCACAATGGCTGAAATGTTATGACAACAACCATGATGAGGACGATAGCCTCCATGTAAATAGCAATCAATTTTGTATATAAAAGAGAAAAATACAAGGAAGTGCTTGCACATCACATGACCATATCGGTAAATTCATATTCAAAATGGCTGACAGTTTCCTAACCCCTTCAAATAGCCTTGTGAGGGTGGATGGGGTTCACCATGTCCCTTTTATTTAATATCTATAAATTGTTTGTTGCCATGAATTATTGGTAAAGCTAGTGAAGTAGTTTCCTGTTGACTTCTCCATGGTTTTTGAATCCACAATTTTCCTTCTCTGAAGTGTGTTGCTAAACACAGCTAGAGAGCCCAGTCTGCTCTACTATTTTACTTATAACTTTGTGGAGAAGAGTGGGATTCATTCCTTTTCCAAGGGTTATTCTCTCTCCTTAATGTTTTTTTTTTCATATTCTCACATTCAGTGGCTTTATTGCCTTGCTTGGAATGAAATGATTAAAAAAGAAAAAAAAAAAAAACGTGAGCTCAGCAGTATTGATTGTGATTTGATCTCAGTCTGCCAAGACTATTTTCTGCAATGATAGCATTCACATGTACTGGTTGTGTAATGGTTATCTCTTATCATGAAAACAATGAAATGGACATGATCTCAGAATTTCAAACAAAGGTGAAACTGATTTTTTGTCCTTAGGAGCGACAAGGGTGGTCCAAGAAAAAGAAAAAATGTCCAGAGAACTTCTCATTTCTCACATAAACAAAATGGAGTCAGCTTTACCGTTTCTACTGGACATATTAGTACCCATATGATGGGCAACACTTTACAAATAGTTTATTACACTTTTCATAATGCATAAAAGAAATCATTTTTATAAAGGGATTTTAATTACACTGATCTTTCGCTTTATGCAAACTAAACCTGTCAGAGATGTTCATCTGAAACTGTTCATGAATAGTGAATTTTGAGCAGATTCTGGAAACTTGCCTGTGGATAGCAAATCTGGAAATGACTTTCCAGATTTTCTTCCAGTAGTGGGTCCAGTCCCATCAGAGGTTTGATAACAGACACACCTGGTAATTCGTGTTCCACTGGAGGAACAGTTTGCTGATATAAACACAGCCACCTGAAATAAAGACAAAAAACAATAAGCATCAATAAAAAAAGTCTCAGTTTCTAATAGAAAAGTAGAAAAATGAAGTTTGTCTTTAGAATTCAGTGATGGGGAGATGGAAATATAAGCTGAAGGGTTTATGGTTCTGTAAGCAACAGAGAATGGCTTTCTACATACAGATCCTGAGGATAGCATGGACTGAGCATGTGAGAAATGAGGAAGTTTTAAAGAATATTGGGATTAAAAGGAAATTTTAGAATCAGAACAAAATTTCTAGAACACATTATAAGGATGATGGGCTTGGAAAATTCAACACTCACAGAACAAGAGACAGAAAAATATCAAATAACCTACCTAATGAGGATAAAAAGCAGAACAGGATGAATGGTAAAATGTTGCTTAGAGCTATAAGAAGTTGTGGAGAGCCATGATTGTCATGTCCTTTTTTTTTTGGTACATAAAAGAAATTCAGATTATATTTTAAAAATAAATAAACTTGTTTATATATTAGGTCGAAGAAAATGTTCAAAGTATTAATTTTGTATACTTTTAGGGAAAGCTTAAAAGTATCCTTGAAGTTAATTCAGATATTTAGATAAGCCACTGAAACATATGTTAATGTAGTAGGTGCAAGCATGTTTCAGGAATGGTTTGTGAAGTTTTAAAATGGAAATTGAGAAATAAAGAATATTCTGGAAGAACTGAGATTTTGAAAACAAATGCATTGAAGGAATTTCAAAAAAAAAAAAAACACAAACAAATGATTAATTTAAAAGAAAAATTAAATGTGAATAAGTCAATTGGTTTGCATGACATTGTTCTGGCACAAGGCCATTGTAGTGAGTGCATCCATGAGAATCAAACATACTTCATTAGCAAATGAGATTAGCTAATTGTAAGTCTTTTCCCAGACCAAATTTAGATTAGTTTGACACAAGGGCACAAATGTGAAGGCACCTATAAAAATCTATATCTTGGACGAACTACATTTCTTGGTTCAGCCAGGTCTAGCCTTCATGGCTATGACCCACCATACCACTTACATTGTAGCAAACCCCACCCACATTCCCTCTGTATTCCATCAGTGAGAAGTAAGTTTCACTTGAACAGCTTCTTCCTGCAAACCATTGCTCTGTGGAACAAACTCCCAAGAGGATGTTTCTGCTGATCACTACAATCTTAGCCTGTTCGAGTCTAGAGTTAACCGTTATCTTTCCCGCTTATCCATATAAACTACCTCTTAACATAATCCTCTTCCTTGAGTGACCCCCTGGGCTTTGTACACTGTGAACCTCACTGTAAAAAAAAAAATCTATATGGGATAAGTTGAATATTAACCTGAGTAGATATATTCCTTTTGCTACTTCTTTGGCCAAGTTTTGTAGCACGGACTAAAAAGTCAAATGATTGCTAATTCAGAGTTCTATTCACTGACTGACACTCTTAGATAAAAGTTATTAAATATGAAAAGTAAATGAGTAGACCTCACCTTTTCCAATCCAATACTCTCATCATTATACTGCTATAGACTTAAGGTTAATAATTCTAATAGACAAAATGGGATTGAACAACAGAACTCATGACCTTCAGTTCAAGGTATTGACCATGAGTACACTATTTATAGGAAACTCAGACAGCAAGAGATAACTATTTTTTTTTTTTTTGGATAGGCACTGACAACCTGCAAGGAAGCTGGTCTGAAATGTTGCTAGTGTGTAGCTTGTTAAAGAGTGCATCAATAAATACTTTCGGTGGGGGGGGTATAGAAAGATGCCAATGGGGGTGAAAGGTAGACAGAATAAGGGGGAGAAACAGTGAAACACAACTGGCTAGCTGATCTAAATATGGGATTCACTTTTCAGCAGCTGTACAAAGTAAACAGTGTGGCTTATCCAAACACATTTTTCAAGGGAAAAAAAAAAAGAATATACACAAACAAAGGGACGCAGCTACATCCAAAAGTTGATTTTTTTTTTTTAAATTTGCTCGTAGAGATTTAGCTGTGTATAAGAGAAAGGTCTGGAGGTTTGTGCTTGTAATAAACATAGCATGATTATTACAACAGAATCCACTGAGAGAAAACTTGATTTCAAGTTATGACAACAAGAATTTAACTATGTGCTGTGCCCTTTCAGGACATGGGCAATCATGGCTCTCCCCAATTTCCTGTCCTTTGTAGCTCTTAGTAAATTTTGTCTTTTCACTATCTCTTCTAATTCCTGTTCTGCCAAACATTTACACAAGCACGTTAGGTAGAGATTATGTGCTGCTTTCCTGTCTTTCCTTCAATATATCCTGTGAGTGTTAAATGTTATAAACTCTTTTTTCTTGTTATGCTCCTTAGAAATTTCAATTCTTTCTGAAGTTTCTTTTTTGTTTCCATATTCTTTAAAACTACATCATTGCTCAAATGTTCAGTTTATGGTATTCCCAGCATCCTTCTGTAAAACCACATCTTTATTGACTTAAGTTTCTTCTTCACTTGGGATGAGATAGTCCAGCATTCACTGTCATATAAGAGGACCGATATTACATAACAGTTAAGTATTCTTTTCTTTGTTTCTAATAAAATTTTCCTGTTTCTTAATACTTTGCTTAGCTTCTGGAAGGCATCTTTCACTATCCCAATACACCTTCAGATTTCAGTGTCACATTTTCCATACACTGTTAAAACTCTTCAGAGATATTTAAATTTTTGTACTTGCTTGATTTTGACATTGTCAATTTGTATGTTGAGGCCTTCTTTTTTTTCTGCTTATATAGCAGAAATACCTATGACAATAGTCACCTAATGGTTTCATTAGTACTAGCAATTTTTTAAGGTATTTCCTTTTATCAATATTTCAATCAGTAACCACTCGCCACTAAGTGTTACCATATTTGATAGCATTACAAAATTCTGCTTCTTTCCATTTCAGCAGAAAAAATTGTTTGATAGTACATCAAATGTTACCAGAACTTTATCCACATTCCCTATTTGGTCCAATTCAAACTAAGTTAATTTTATGCATTTATTACAGATAATGAAATATTAATATTTGAAACGGGGATTCACTGCTAAAACAAAGTAGTGGGAGTAGGGGGGGAGTCTTCTATGCCATCAGGCACAATAAACCAAGAAAATTCAAAAAAGTATTTTCCCTAAGGGGATATATACTTATATATAAAGAAAAAAAAGAATGTTAGGAACTTGCTTTTTTATTATTATAATATTCACCCAGTACAAGGCCCAAGAGCCACTGAAGGTAGATGGTTACTGTGTGGTGCATAAGAAAGGGCAAGAGGTGAAGTTCATGGGGTTATGCAAGAAAGATAACAGTTAACTCTATATTTTAAGTGGTTAAGATTGTAGCAAATGGAAATCATCTGCCCAGGAGTGTTCCATAAAGCAACAATTCTTGGGAAGAAGCTGTCCAAATTGAACTTCCTTCTTACTATTGGAATACAAGGGGAATGGGGATGATTCACTCTTGTGGATGTGGCATGGTGGGTCCAGTTGTAAAGCTCAGGGCTGGTAGAATTAAGGAATGTAGCTCATGAGAGCACATGCCATGGAAATAGTGATAGAGTAATGAGAAGCTCCAGATGTTTAGTCTGTGGAAAAGGAGTTGTAGGGTGGAAAATAATTCATCACCCACAAGGCCATTGTTTAAGGACAAATTAATTCGATGTGAGTGAACAGTTGTATTTAAATTGCACAAATAACTTCTATTAGAATTTTTCATAAAAAGTAAACACACTCACATATACAAACTCTTTAAATATCTGGAAGCAATATATTACTTTTTTTGATTTGTGTTTGTTTATTGCAACTTCCAGGTGGTCATATCAATCATTCAGTAAACAGTTTCAAGGACCAAAAATAAAAACTTGGCTTCTTCCTATAAATATTTAACAGATATTGAGAATTACAGTAAGAAAAAAAAAGTTACTGAAATGGTTTTTACAGTCCAATTCTTATTAAAATAATGTAGAAAAAAAAAATTAAAATTTTAAATAGATTATTTTTGTTTTCACATCA
>CAHIKZ030000981.1:707500-727500 GCA_903632075.3 Acanthosepion pharaonis | reverse complement strand
TTTGTGCACAATGAAGGAGAATACAATGTGGAATGATTAATCAGAACTATTAATAAATAATAAGATTTAAAATAAATTGTAAAAAAAAAAAAAAAAATTTATGTAACAACCAATTATTTTCCTTGGTTTTACATCACTTACCAGTAAAAAAAAATGTTTATACTATTGCAAAAGAACGATGATAAGTTTTGAGCCAAGAAATTCTTAGAATTTTTCAATATCTTGAATATGGAACTGTTGTCCAAAGATTATTTCATAGAGTAAAACAAGGAATAATCTGACAGCTTTAATATATAAGATTAGCAGATCTATTATCACAATGTTGAATACTTAATAAGAAAAGTGATAAAAACATAAACAACTATATCCTTTCCTCTATCACTCCTATTTGCTCTCACTCCAACTCTCTGTAACCCCTTGCATGCTAGTGGCTTCCCGCCTTGCTTGGGGTGAAACGCTTAAAAAAAAAAAAATTAAAATAAATAAATTTCTAATGTGTCTCCATCTAAACTTTGAAATTTTATTTATTATTTTTCTTCAATAGGAGTAGATAGGTCGGCCTATTGTTCAGTTCATATTGTTAATGGTCTTTTGAACAGGAGTAGAGATTTATCCCTTGTTTCCTGTTTCCTTTTAAAATATTTTTCTCCTCTTTCAGTAACCTATTGCATTTTAGTGGCGTTATCACTTTGTTTTTAATCAATTTACCCCAAGCAAACTATAAACAAAACTAGCTAGGCATATCTATAAAAAAAAAAATTTGACATATAAAAGTTTAAAAATTTGCATGTTTTTTTTAATTCCCCCCTCCACTTTATGTGCATGTATAGTTACATCAATAGATTGATCACTTTAGTCAGATGAAGGATGAAAAGTGTCACACAAAATTTTTTTCCCCAGTGTCATTAATTTTCCTAAGATTATAGGATTACAATGGATTTATATATATATATATATATATATATATATATATATAAAATAGCTGGCCAGCCACTCATAGTCGAGGATACCCATCTACTAGTGTGGCTAGCCAATCCCTATGGCAAACGCTTGCTCAGGCACATTTGTGTTTGCTCAACACCCACAGAGCCCACCTGTGGTTTATACTGCAACTATGCTGAGCAGACCTTAGTTACAGTTTCTGGGTGAGAGCATGTTATCCATCATGATCAACAATTTAAACAAGGCTAGCATGCTCAAGCCCTCAGTCACAATGACTTGTGGCTTTGTGCTAGCACAGCTATTGGCAGCCCTCAATATTTCCGTCTACCCAATTTCACTCACAAGGCTTGGGTCAACTTGTGGTAGGGTTTCCAGGCACTTTCCAAAGGTGCCGCATGCTGGAGTCAACCTCGATCCATTCTGATAACATCAGGAAGACTCCTTCCTGACAAATCAACTATGGTGAGATTCGAACCTGGGTCTCATGGTCCGAAAGCGAACGTTCTAACCACTTGACCACTTGTGTTTTATATATAACACAAAACAATAATACTTCCTATTTCATTATGTTGGCCTATGACATTAGAGATGAATGCTAGTCGTATGACAGTAAACATTTAACCACCCCACCAATAAATCATGTGTTTGTTTTTAATAACAACTGAACAGCAATTTGGCAAAATTTCCTCTGACATGAAAGGTTCATACATACAAGTTAAATGTATCATTGTATTCTTTCATGCAGAAAATATTTACACCAATTGACATTCAATGTTTACTGAAAGATTATGGTTAGCAAACATTAACTATGAGCATAGTTAAGTAGTGCATAATGTGTTACACTTGTGTGTGTGTGATTGATTTGTATTTTATCAACCCTTTGGAGGTTATTTAAAGCCAGAAATCATTTGTAGATTGTAAGAAATTGTTTTTGGAGATAAAAAATGGTTTAGGAACACAAATCTTACTAATTAGCCCATAGATGGGGGGAGAAGAGGTAGAGTCATATCTTTCTCAAAGGTATTTGCACGTAAGTGAATATAACAAACCCAATGGGAATTGGAACTTTACTCTCCGATTAACAATTCTGAATTATTATCCATTACACCACCCACACATCCAAGCTTACAGCACTTGGTATTCCCAAGCAGTCACCCATCAGCTCTGAATGACTGTCAACCCAGGATATGAAGAGCTTGTATTCATTACAGATTAAAATGCATCGCCAGAAAAAGATGTTTTGTCACTGAAAACTTGCTCAATCCAGTGGTTTTATTGGGCTCCTTGTAACTGTTGTAGTTTCCATTGAAATAAATAAGCATTACTTCAGATGCATACCTTGCACATAGAGAAAAAAAAAATTAAATTACTATCAATCTAAAATCAACCCCCATGACTACCAACACTTCAATGGCAAACTCACATCAAGAATGACCTGAACCCTACTATCCCTTCAAAAACAACCATACTTTCACTGAAAAAAAATGCTAAACCCAGTAAATATACAAGGACATGCTGAAAAGTTCTCAGTCTGATCTAATTCACAAGATCTGAAAAAAACAGAATATTTTTTAATCTTTTCTTGGTTAATTAGAGAACTATTCAGCATAATCTTTTAAGAAAAATCCTGTGATTTCTTAAAATTAATACTTTCTGTAGAATTTTAAATTTTGATAGCCTTAAAATATTTGTAAATATTTATCTAATTACTAAGGAATTAATGGATTTTATTTTTAATCTGACACTTTTTATTACTCTAAGCATATTTTAGCAGATACACATGTTTGAGCATATGCCCTGATTTTTTTTTTTTTTTTTTTAAATGGTGTTAATTACCATCTGCTGACCTTTGTATTCAAGAATCTTAATAGAACTTGCATTCACCTTTATAGGATAAACTATCTGATCCAGGAGACTGTTCAGCCATAGAGAACTTCATGCAGCCCAGCAAGGTTTAATTATCGTAAAATATAACATTTAAAGTACTAAAAAGCAATGTCGGATTAGAAATAAAATCCATTAACTCTTAGAAATTAATTAGTTTACATTTCAAATACAGAAATAAAGTTAGCACAGATATGGGCTTTTGGGAAGATCTCAATGAAATGTGCATTCTTTAAAAGGCTAATTGAACTATGCTAGCCTGTGAAGCTCTCTGTCAAGTGGTTTAGAGCACACCAGATCAGACAATGGTGGCCCTTTAAAGGGGTACACTGGTTAAAACCATATCAGAAGGTATATTTTCTTTATTAAGACTCTCAAATGCACAGAAATTCATACTGTTTAAAAAAAAAAAAAAAAGAAAAAAAAAGGCCTTTACTCAAAGATATATATCCACTGAAATATGATGTTTAAATTCATAAAAAGTAGTTATGTCCATTTCACATTGTTAATATGGCTCTCCCAGAATTAAGATTGGCCATAGAAAAACCAATTCCCTAAGAATAAAATGTTTGAAAATCATGCAACCTAACAGCAACAATAATAAGAATAGGTTATATTTGGTTGTGTATACTCACCCACTAAACAGGGAGACCATCAAAGCAAAAACTGTGATACAGTAAATAATAAGACTAGCCAATGAAATGATGAACAAAACATATGCCTGTGTCTGCTCATCCATGATCAGAAACTGAAAGAGTAAAAAAAAAAAAAAAAAAATTATTTAGTTTTTGTACGAACCTCAACAATATAATCATGTAAAGCAAATCATTCTGAATCTTAAAAACTTTATTTAAAAAAAAAAAAAATCACAGAACAAAAACAAAAAAAGCAAAATAAATTCAAGACTGCAAGTTTGATTTACTGTCAAAGCTCAGATGGGTTCTTTAACAATTACTGACCCAATGTTTTCAATTTTTATGTTAAATGAAAAAAAAATAAAAAAGGTTGCTGAAGAGTTAGGATTAACAATCAAAATTAAATATTTTACAAATAGCAAAATTTATTCCAAAATATATCAAGTTACTGTCTCCTGAGACTAGCCCAACAATTATTATTTTTGTTAGAAACAATAAAATATAAATTCTTTGTTAGCAGTTAAATATACTAGAATTTATTTTTTTTTTATAGTTTGGGTAAAATTGATACATTTTTCTTTTAACATGAAAAAAAATTTGGTCAGTAGCTAAGGTGAATTATTAACTTCTCTTAAAAATTAATACTAGATTTTAATTGAACATTGTTCAAAGTGAAAGCTAAGTAGAATAAAAAGTTCCATGATGTATCCATGCAATTTAGTAAGAGAACATACAGTAATTAATATATTTGAATGATACAACAGAAATAGTTTTGAATATATATTTCAACCAGTTATACATATTTTATTTATTTAAACGTTATTTTTAGTGGATACTCATATTGACCTCAGTTCAAATCCTGCTACAGAGCACATATTTTTCTCTAATATGATTTCTCAAATATTCAGGCCAGTAGATGAAAATAAATATATTGTTTAATAAATAAATGGAGCATCTATTCAAATACGAGTACCCACTAAAAATAATGTTTAAGTAATAAAAATCTGTCGAATTAATAAATATATATATATATATATATATATATATATATTATACTACTAGTAATACTTGACTGGGAAAAACCTTGGATAGCACAACTTGTAAGTCTATCAAAACAAATTGGTGCTTGAAGAAAAAAATTGAAAAAAAAAATAAAGAGGAAACTAGAAACATCCAAACAGGGAAAAATAAATCATCCAGTGCCTTAAGTTTTTAGTCCAAAGAAAAAAACCCAAGCGAGTAATAAAGCTAAAATGTAGATTGCTCAATAGTCTAAGTAGAGCAGGAATAAAATTGTTGCTGGCTCTTTAGGATATATATGTGTGTGTGTGTGTGTGTGTGTGTCATCCACATACAAGCCTGTTTCGCTGTATCACAGTTCATTATTGTGGCTAGACATTCAATTGCTTCAAGCCAGGATCGAAACCTGGCTGATTTGGCATCAGTTAAAGATCCTACCCCTAAGCTAGAGAAAGGGAAATTTTAACGTATTATATATAGGATGTATACAAACGCCAGCAGCCGGAGGGCTCAATTTATTCATTCATTAATAGCAGCAGCAGCACCTACTGTTTTTGAAATTACCCATTTTTCTATAGTGCTCGATCGAATAACATACACACACTTTATCCAGCATAGAGAAACTGCTGATTTACAATCAACTGCACTGGGCAGGACATCTCAGGAGAACGGGAAATGAGATTCCTTAAGCACTTGTTTTATGGAAACTTGCTCTTGATAATCATCCCAGATACAAACCCAAGAAATGTTTCAGCATTATGGAAGACAAGATGAAAACTCTTGAAATTCATGTTAAGCATGCAGAGAATAGGTCTGGATAGATAAAGTTTTTTTTTTTTTTTTTTTTGGTTGCAATCATTTTGAGGTTAAAAGGATTTGAGCATTTGAAGTGGAAAAGAACTCTTAGAAAAGGCGATGTAGACTCAATCCCAGAAGATAGTTTGTATGTAACATCTATGGGAAAGCTGCTTTATCTGGCGACATATTTGCTAGCCTTAGATCATATGAAAATTGGCAATTTCATGCGAACTATATGAATGACCTTCCTGATAGACCTATAGTGTACTTATGTCAGTTTTGTGATAAAATTTACAGGTCTGACACACGGCTGAAGTGGCATATGAGAGTGTCAAGACTCCAAAATTCTTTCTGCCACATTTATAAAAAGTTATGCAGGAGTGAAGCTTGTTTGCAAAGTCACCTGTGGCCCCTATGGCCGCTCAGCTCAACATTGAAGAGAAGGCTGCCTTCTGTAAAGAAGTTTGGTTTGGTTAATTTTGTTTAGTGACATATCAGCAGGTCTATGAGTTATTTAATGCTGAAATCTAAATATTTTGAATGCAATTGTATGCCTTTAACTAAAGATAAAATGTATTGTTGATAATTCCACTACAGAATGTATTGCTGGACATTTTACTTTAATATTGTGTTGTTATTTTTATACTTTCATAGTGTTTTGTTTTGGGGTTCACTATTTGTCCATAGCTAGAACCCTAACAGATGATATCATCCTGACACTCCTGAAAACTTCCAATCTCCTGATCAGAGAACTTGCCGCCTGATGTAGTTTATTGTCATACTCTGTAAAGAAGTGGCCGTTGTCATATATATATATATATATGGATCACTTGGATTTAATTGATACATTTCATTTCTGATAATAATAATTTTATTGCATATTGTAATTTATATGGGTCACATGTCACACTGCATTATTTTGTCTTATTTAACCTAACCAGAAGACAATATTAAAATTAGATGCGGTAAAAACTGCTTCTATTGCAATCAAAACAGTCTTTCTGTTACTAACAAATTATACTCACAAAAAGGAAGATTATATAGGCATAGTTTGGAGACTAATAAGAAAAAGTACAAGATAGATAACAGGCTTAAATATATTTGTGACTATTTACAGAAAAGTGGTAATAATGGTGTTGCTATTAGTCCATACTAAGTAAGTATTAAGGATTTTACAAGTATATAAATATCCATTACGAAAGAAAGTGTTGTTGAATAATGACTGGTTTCTATTCTGAACTTAGCTTCACAGTTGTACACCAGAGGGCGCCATCTGCATTTTGGCCCGGTCATCTGTTTGACAATAATAGCCTTTCTGAAAACAGTTCCCCAAAAATCATGTATCAGTTCCAGCTGATGAGGGCAAACAACTCATAAGTGTACAGTATGTACAAATTAAATATACAGATGACACAGATACATGAAATTTAATTAAAAATGTATACATATACATAAGACATAATCTTACACAGATAATGGTAAATGTTATATTTGCTGCATTCATTACGTTTATAGGCAGATAAAATATGTGATATCCACTGAAAATCAGAATGATTTCCTAAAGCCTATAAAAGGCACAGAATTCTTCAGTATTAATGTACTGTCTAATACTGAAACAAATTAATTCAAGTTAGTATTTTTTTAGAGTAAGATACTTGCCGATTTATCTCCCTTGGATGTTTAAGTGTATTTTATATATTTGTTGATATCTAAGGGAAATAATTTCTAGTCGTCAGGTTTCAATTATTGAGTCCATTATTATCAAAAATATTTAACACTGAAAAAATGTTACTATCAGCAACACAATGTGTTAGCACCAATTCTGATCATATTTAATAAATGGAAAAAGATCCTAACATTGTCTGCACTCATAATCATCTAAGTCCCTAATATAATAGTCTTATCAGTAATTTTTGATCATTGATAATCCCTTTCTTCATGAATTCCCATGCTTTCCTATATACAAGGCATATCTATTAAAATAACTGATAATATACTTTCATATATGTATATAAATAATTCACTTACATATATGTATTTAATATAATGCAATTAGTAATAACTATATAAATATTGTTCCCAGTGCACAACACAGATTGGATGCTAAATCTTGCTGACAAATTTTAGTTTAAAATTTGAAAAATTTCCCTTTTGCTAGAAATATTTAGTTCATAAGTAAAAATAACTGAAGCTGAATATTGAAATACCAATAAATATAGTGGACAGCAATAATAATAATAATAATAATAAAGCTTCCTTGCTAAAATACAACCATGTTTACTCCAACCCCATTTTTCCTCTACCATCAAAATTTGCTGTCTTACTTCATATTGCATCATTAAAGCAAATCAATGTTTTGATGTAAATGTTTAATCAGTCCTACCTGTGATAGTTTCAAGCCAGTCTGAGGTACTTTACCAAGGCAAATTTGCCTTCATAAAGTACCTCAGAGGACAAAATGTGTCAGCTAAGACAAGTTGTACTTTTACAGATGTACTCTAACTGAAATTTTTACATACACACACTATATATATATATATATATATATATATATATAAACACACTGAATATATATTGAGGGAACATCTGAAAAACTTAAAATGCAATTATTGCAAAATTATAACAAAAGATTTCAAGAAACTAATTTTTTAAACTCTCAAATCAGTAATAATTTTTTTTTAAAGATTTTAAAATTTGAACTCAATTTTAATACTTATTCTCTACAGGTTTAAATAAATTCTACTTATTTTTCAATAAAAAGTATTACATTTACTAACACTTCAGGTTTTGGCAATACCTTGAGTTACAACTTTCCTTTCTATCAAGTATTTTTCATATTTGCATGCACAAGCTGTAAATATGAGACTTTAAAAATCTAAGTTCCTATATTCCTATTGAAGAATTCAATCTTTATTTTATACCAGATACTAACTGATTATATTTTAAGAGAGACTATTCTAATATTTAATTTTAGAATTGTTAAAAAAAAATGTGATTTATATATTTTAGATAATTATTTTTATTATTTAACTGTGAATAGAATGAAAAATAGTCTTAGGCAAGCAAAATAGTAGTAAGCCCCAACCCACACAATCTCGTACAAATTAAATAGTAATAAGGATCATATGACTACATATCAATATAAACAATAGGATAAAAAAAACCAAAAAAACAAATGTATACAAAAATAAATAAGTAGCCAAACATTTCAGAGAAACAACCACACAAACCCAACTTACGGGGAAATGCACTTGGCCAAATCCAATTCTCAAAATTTGACAATAACCAAACATTTTTTTTTTTTGACTCCTTTTTTGGTCAGGCTGAGTGCTTTTCAGTATCTCTTAAAATATGACTAGTTTAACCACTATTTTTCATAAAACAAATAACAAAGTGATTTTAAGTATACCAAAAACTTGTGAACTTTGATATTCAAATACATGGATTCAGAAGCTAACTTACCTCAGAGATGGTTTCAAACACAATACAGGTTTTGCTGGAATAGGAAAACACGTGAAAGTGTTCAACAGAGGATTTTAGCAGCAAAACCATCCTAATTTTCTATCTGTAACTCAATAATTAGTACCAACATCAAGTAGAAATGCAACTTGTGTATCATACAAAACAATGCTCAGACTGGCCGAGGTACATGAGACATTTAATATGGAGGAGAGAATCACATGGAAGAGAAGTCAGCAAATACTTGGGGAACAATTGAATATTTGCGTCGTTAACCTATTTTAATATCATGATATGAGCCGAGAGAGTTGGCAGTGGGGGGGAAATGCAACACAAAGCATTTAATTCTATTGTGTGCATGACAAATTTGCTTGTGGGATCTATATCAAAAATGATAATTTTTAAAAGATAAAAATTGAGGTTGTTATTTCTTGGTGTTGGGAAAAGCCAAACAAATTTACGGTCAACTAAGCAAGTCTCAGGAACATGGAACCAGACTTCTGAAAATCTGTACTTTTAATTTAGTCTCCCTTCTTTTTTGGAACAAAAAAGATAATTCAAAAGGATTGCTTTTACCTTGAATTATAAAGATTAGTGGTAGAAAATTAATACCTTTCTCTTTCTACACCTCCTTTATTTTGTTCCACCTGCAAAATCATGTGAACATTTTGGTAGCGTAACAGCTGTCAATGTGGAGAGTGGAATTGGTGTACTATGTTGAAATTCCGAGCAAGTTTCATGCTTACTTTTGACCTTGGGAAACGAGAGCTCATTTCTTCTCTCTGTCCAGCTGTGGGTTAAATAGTAGGGTAGACTAAGCTTTCTAGTCTTGGGTGGTAATCAGTATAGAGGACTACTGTGGATCCAGAACTGTGGAAGACAACACAAAACCACTCCACTATCATTTTCCAAGAAGTCCCGGTAATTCACAGAATAAAGCAATGAAAAATATGGAGAGCCATGATTGCCTCAGTCCTAAAGGCACATGGCATTTAAAAAAAATAATCATCTAATGACAAGTAATGACAAGTAGCAGTTAGTCTTACTCTGACAGAGCAAAAATGCTAAGTAGAGAGATAAATAAAATACTTCAGTACTAGTTTCTTTTAGTCAGACCATCTTTTCATTTAAAAAAAAAATTGAAAGATAATAGAAGTGTGACTTGTTAAATATATTTCACAAATAGCAACTTCTTTATATTCTGTGTAGATTTAAAAAAACATTTTCAGATGAATATTTTTGGTTGGTTCTTCAAAGTTATGCTTCTGATTTGTCACCTTAGAACTGATTAAATCATTTGATTTCAGTCTTCATAAAACTGTCTAGTTTTAAGAATCACTAACATTACAAGCTTTGATCAAATGAACTCTGTCTTGATGATGTTATTATGAGAATGTTGGCTCATCCATTCAGCAGTCAGCTCTCAATTTTTATGAAATGAGATAGGTTGCCAAATAAAATCAACCAACCAACCTATCAACATCTCTATGGGTCATTTAATGCCGAAATCTAAATATTTTGGATGCAATTTTATGGCTTCAACTACAGATATTTTGTACGTAATTTTATACTATATACGTAAAGTTATGTTTTTTAGATATATAAGTCAGTTATATGCCATGTGTGATACATACTTAGTCAATCATGTATCTTTCGATACATGACTGATGAGGCAGATTTTTTCCCGCAATAGGTTGCCATTTCTTTCTGTGGTAGACCAGTTGCCATTCAAGGCTATAGAACCCGGTCTGTACTGCTATTTACCCATAGCTGGAGGGAGAAAATAAAGATTCAAACCTTTCCCAAGGGTATTAGCATGTAAATGAATGTAATGGATTTGAATGGAATTTGAACTCGGCTCTCCGATTCCTCAATCCGAGCCGCTATCCACTATGCCTCTTTAGAGGTATAGTTTATGAATTATATATTGTAGGTGTTATATGTTTTGGTATAAGCCTATTTCTTTAAGGTGGGATATTATTTTGATGGTTTCAGTATTTTCAATTAGATTTCTCATTTCCTTGTAGTATTTATGTCTTATAGCGGCTAAGTCAGTACATTCAGTTAAAAGAAACAAGATAGTGACAGGAAATAGTTACTAATATGCAAACCAGACTGGTTCAGTTTCCGGTGCTTTATTTTTAAAACAAGCAAATCCAGGGCTTTGTCTTATTCACTATTTAAAAAAAAACAACAAATGACAAACCAAGAAACAAGGCACATTATACAAACACATGAACTTCAAAGAGATTTAGCTAATCTCAATAGATTAACAAAAACACTTCAAAAGCAGTTAAAAATTTACATTAGAAGCAGGAGTTAACAAGAAAATATGCATAATGCCAACCCCACTAATAGATCAGCAAAACATTCCAAAATCTAATGAATATAAAAAGGAACTTAAAGAACAGAGTTAATGCATTTGTTTCACCCAAAAACATTCATGATGTCAATTTTGACCTAGAAAATGTTGTTTTAATAAAAGCAAATAACATTTTCAAAGATGCATCAAAAGTGACATTATCCCCTGTGAATAATATATGAAGGCCGGTGCATTGATCAGAGTGGCTGAGCCTGATTGGGAGCCCCAGGCAGTGTTTTGTGACCCTCGTTATCTTAACAACATTTGCTTTTTTTCTACCTACATTTATATACGTTACAAATTAAAGTAAACACAGCTATTAAAGGATGAAAAATTTTTTGAAGATTTTGACGTCATTCTGGAGTTGTTTTTTTTTTTTTTTGTCCAAATTTGTGAATTTGTTTTGCTAATGTTAAGTCTCAAAAAACTCTATATAAAATTCACTATATTTTTATCCATAATTTTTAATGTGTTAAAATTATTCAACATTTTTGTAAGAAAAATCTCAAGTTGATGTTAAAAATTGCCACAAAACATGATTTATTTAAAATGTAATTATCTATTATGACATCTCATAGTTGTACTTGGACACAATGTATTTATTTCCAATTTTTCTCATTGAATTGTTCACCTATATTGTATATGATCCATTATTGTAGATAATTAGGTTATAATACAATGTGCATTTTATATGAATACCACCTTATGAAAATTTAGTGTGTGAGATAAGATAAAGAACAAATAAGAAAAGTTTATCAATCTAGCATGTTTCACTTTTATTAAAACTTCAGATAATTTATTAAAAGTAACATGTGAGATTGAAAAACTTTTGCTATTTGTTCTTTATCTTATTCTGTCGGATTCTGATTCTATATTTAAACCCAATTCGCACACACGTGTGTGTGTGTGTGTGTGTGTTTTGAACAATAAAAAATATTGAGAAATTAAAAAATTAAAATTTTCAGAAACACTGGGTTGTATATGGTTCCTCAACTGGTTTCAGCCAACATAGCCATCATCAGGAGAAAAAAAAATTCTGCTTGTTAGTAGCAGAGAACTACAGAATGAAAAAATGAATTTATATATAAATAATGATTGCATTTAAGCATGAAACAGACTATCACCTCTGGGTTTTGACCTAAATGCCCACTTTTGTATTTACATATGCTCTATCCCCAATATTGATCACTTTAACCCATAAATATAGCATACCTTAAAACTATATATCTCCATGTGAAATGAGAACGAATAGAATGCAATTCTGACGTTTGTAACATACAATTTAAAAGAGGGCTCAATACAAAAATAGAGCAATATTCTTTATTTTAAGATATTACATCAAAAACATGTGAAAATGCTACATAAATGCAGTCATGTTTTGATATGTTCACATCAGAACATTTATGTAGCGTTTTTACATGTTTTTGATGTAATATCCTAAAATAAAGTGTGTGTGCGTATGTGTGTGTGTGTATATATATATATATATATATATAATGTGCAGATATGCAGAAAAATAGGAAAGAACACGTTAGGTAAATAATCCGGAGTTCTTTAGTATTTTTTGTTTTTATTTTTAAAAACAGTGCTCCATACAAAGGTAAAGCTTAAATTATGAGAGGTTTTCGGCTCTCGTTTTTGAAACATGAGAACTCTTATGTAGCGAAGGAATCATATTTTTTAAAAAGTAATTATATATATATATATATATATATATATATTTTCATATATTTTGGCAGCATATTTTCATGGAAACATGTCTGATTAAACAATTTAGACATGTTTATTTTCAACAATATCCTTTCATAATCACGTATAAGCTTTATTGTTTCATGAGGAAGGTACCGTGGTTGTATTTATTCATTTTATTTTTCCAAGTACTTTTGATACATTTCAGTATCATCTTCAGGATTATGAGGCTAAGACAAATAGTTATGTGTGTACAAAGTAAATTTTGCTTTTGTGGTTAAACTGTTAACAGTTCTGGTCATGCGCAAAATCACAAATGGTGATTTTAAAAAATTTTGCATTTTGTAAACATTATAATGTAAGGGAGGTAACTTAGTTAAGAATTTAATTCTTGTTAGTAGGTTATAGTTTGCTTGTTTTTTAAAAACTGTATATTTAACAGATATTTCTAAAGAAGTATATACTATAAGCTTTTCAGAACATTTTTACTATATTTATAATTAATTTTGTCTAAACAAAATATGACAATTTTTTTTCAGGATACCTTTTAGGTAACAAGTGATATTAAAAAAATACACAATATAATCAAATTATTTTGTTGCTTTCTCCATTATTTGAGAGAGCTGATTTTGTAGGCCAATACTAACAAGATTGTTCCTCACTAGGTGGTCCACTTGTAGCTTTGTCAGATTAAGCTCATTTTGATAAATATTCACTTTCTAATAGATAAAAACCAGTAGCAATGAAAAGTTGGTAAAATATTAATTCCAGAAGGATTAGATTTAATAATCCTGGTAAAAGAAATCAAAAGAATTTGCAATGAAAAGCAGTAGAAATCTAGAATAGGTTCTTCAACGACCCATAAAACCAAAGAGATAACAGAGCAGTGAATTTAAAAAATGCCAATTTGAACAGAGGATTAGAATGGCTTTGTTTTTTATCAGTTACTGACTATTATAGCCACCACTACAATGTCAAATATAGAAACTAATTCTTAACTCATCCCTACCCCCAAGATCCCACAAGAGAACAAGGCTGCTGTATGGTTCCAATACTGACCCCCACTTCACCCCAAATCTACAAAACCACATTCTTTCCCCTGACCTACCAAATCAATACACTACCTCTTACAAAATAGTTTTATTGTTAATTGGGGGTTTTCTTTTTCCTCTCATTCACCATGACCCAACCTACCACTTATTCGACATATGGGGGTCAAGCAGCTCAGTTCCTAGGAACTGGCAGCCAGACACTGGCACATATGATTTGATTATAGTGGCAAAGGATTTGTGCAGAATGAACCACACTCTTTGAAGGGCTGAATACAGAGACCTGGTGCATTACATGCCACAAGGTCCCCAAACAACCCTCTACAGGTTTTGAATTCAGAGATGTCCTCCTCCCAGACCAGTTGCCCACCAAGGCTATAGAACCCAGTCTGTCTTGCTATTTATCCATAGCTGGAGGGAGAAGAAGAGGATTAATACCTTTCCCAAGAGTATTAGCATGTAAGAGAATGTAATGGATTTGAATGTGGCTCCGATTCCTCAATCCAAGTGTGTATATATATATATATATATATATATATATATATATATATATAATGTATGTATATAAATAAAAAGAAAGAACAGTAAGATATAAAATCCGGTGTTCTTATAGATATTTTTATTTTTACAAAATAGTGCTCAATGTAAATTTACAGAGCATTAATATTATAAATTAATTGATTTAAAATATGGTTTTTTCAGCTACACAGTTCCAACCATGTTTCAAAAATAGAAGCTAAAAACCCCGAATTTAATTTTGCAGTTAAAAGCATTAGTTCCATTTCATCTTCAAGCGAATTTTGGAGTAACTTTTAAAAATTACCGGGTTTTAAAGACACAGCTAAAATCACGTTTCCATGGTTACAGAATATTCTACTTAAATTGAACAAGGGATGTCTAGATTTTCCTTATGTCAGTATCATTGTATCAGTTATTAGCTACAATTTGGTAAGGGGTAGGGATGTATTTTACAATGAAACCTAACATCAGTTGAATGGATGTCGAAAAAAAAAAAAAAAAAAATTGTTAACGGTATATATATATATATATATATATATATATATATATATATATATATATATATATATATATATATATATATATATATATAGTGTACATTTTAACTCTAACATTTTTAGGCATTTAAAACAACATGCCTGGCTGCATACACAATTACGGAAAATCCTTGTTTGAAAACACAACTATACTTAAACATGAAAACAATAAACAAAAACTAAAAATCCCTTGAAGCTATATACATAAAACAGTTGAAACCTAACCTGAACAAAATAAACTAAAATATTCTTAAATGCCTATAATTGATAACAGAAGCCATTGGTTTATACTTCCCATACTTAATACTTCTTGTTTTCACTCTCGCATGGTCATGTGTGATATCACGAGCTGCGATTTTTGCTTCCATGTCTTGTATACACAAGTTAGTCGTTGCTTTGAAATTTTTCATGCAACAAAAACAGACTATCATTATTTTTTCATCCATGTATTGGTTGATATATTGAAAAGTAATTGTCATCTTTGATAATGGCTTATGTAATCAATGCATCAATATATATATATATATATATATATACTAGCAGTAGAGCCCGGCGTTGCCCGGGGATGTAACAGTAAGAGATAGATCAAGTATTGACCATCATAAAGACTGAAAAATAAAATTGACAAAGATTATTGTTTAAGGTTGACGGACACGCATGTCTTAATTAGTTTTTTTTTTTTTTTTTTTTTACGAATTGGTCAAACCCAAATTCAAACAAAAACATTGTTTACAATCGTTATGAGTCTATCGATTGGTGAATAGAATTTTATTATAAACAATTGTCTTGTAAATGGAATTTTAAAGCATTCTGAATGTAAATAAAGAAAAAAAGTGTGCAAGACAATAAGAAATACTACCTGCCAAAAAAAAAAAAAGTGGATGTTTGTTTTATCGGCTGAAAAATGAAGTAAATCCGATCCCATATATAAAAAGGAACACACACAAACAACCTGGGTTTTTAACCTAAGTCACTCCATGGAATCACTAAAACATAGAGCATAGTCTGATGAAAAAAGACGCCAAAGTTTATGAAAACAAAATTTTATCGTCAAAATGCTTATGTTTTTATGAAGAGGATAGACTAAATTTTTTTTAATTATTTTAAAAATTTTTCCATCTTTTTAGAATATGCTAAATTTTGATTTAAAAACCTTGTTTCTCTTTGTCGCAACAAGGGGTAGTAAATAACATAGATAATTTTAGCGCGTTTTTTTGTATTTACACACATTAATTTGGAAAATCTTGCAAAAATAAAAATAATTGTCAGATGTTAATGAAACTTTCAGAAACTATTCACAGATGATCGAAATTATTATAAATATGTTTTTTTTTTTATTAAAGTCATGGCAGAAATATTTTTTTTTATATTTATTAACACCCCCATAACTAATTTTATGAAAAACTCTAGAAATTCGAGACCATCTGTTTTAGTGATTACAATAGTTAAAAGCACAAGGCTTTGAAGAATGCAAATCATGTTTTTTTTTGTTTTTTTTGACCAACGTACCTAAAAATCAGCTGTGAATTGTAACATACAAAACTCAATAAAGCAAATATATTATTTAGTTTCAAATGCTTTTATTTGTTTTAATTTGTTTTTATGAATATGGACAATATTTTCTGAAAGCAAAAAATTTTTTCAATGAAAATTGAATTTTTAATACAATTATTTCTTATTTCTTTAATTTTAAAAAGATTTTTAAAAAATGTTTAAATTGAATTTTAAAAATATTTTAACATTAGTTAAAAGCAACATCAACCTTTCAAAATGTCCGTGTGAGATTGTCATTGTCTAGCGCTTTGAAAATTGTATAATTTGGACCAATCAGATTAGCCATGGCAATTAAGAAATGTAATTTCTGTGTTTATAGTCGGACAGTAATTATCAAGTACGGAAGACCAACCAGAATACAATTTAGTTGCATTATTTGAGTTCAGCATTGTTCTCCACTGTTAAGCCCTTTACTTTTAAGTAAACACTTATGGAGAAGTTAATTTGAGTTTTCAATTTCAACTGAGAAGGGTACATACAAGTAACAGTATCATCTTATGAAATTTAACTACTGCTAAACTTTAATTTATATGATCTTATTTTATATTAATCTCAGTTATGACATTTTTCCATAAATGAAATATCAAACAAAATTAATAATAAAATGAATGGAAATACAAATAACACAGTAAAATGTAATAAATGTACATAAAATTATAGTATTTTATGTACACTTCTGATAAAATTTCATAAGAAAGGTACCTAAATTAATTAGATACCTTTTTCTTATGAAATTTAATCTCACTATTAACAGTCTTATCTTTTAATTTCTTTATATTTTCCATAAAGCATCGTAAACGTAAAAATGAAAGCTAAGTGCAAAAAAAAATAAAAAATAAAAAATTAGAGCGCTGAAAGTTTTCCTTAAAAGTAACAAGGTAAATAATTTGTTCACTTAAATAATTTCACTTCCTTCCATCGATAGAAAGAATTATCCTCCTGTAAGTTATCTAAACGTCATGAATGTGCCTTTTCGTCAATCGTCAAGCGATGCGAAAAGGTTATGACCTGCTTTGTTTTATTTTCAAATTACATTTTTTTCGGGCGCAGAAGCTAAGTTAAGCTTGGTTCAAAATATTTTAAATAAACAGTATAATTTCTGTTTTTATTAAAATCAGTTTTGAAAAAATGATAATTGATTTTTAAAAGAATATCAAAGTAAGATTTTAATCTTTTTTATCAAATCGAAAAAATGATTGAAAATGATTATCTGTCCTTTTTTTGACCAAAAAAAAATATATTTTAACGAAAATTTCAGACGTGCTAGGAACGATTAAAAATGTAAAAAAATACCCCCAAAATACTTTTGATCTTTCCTCTTTAATAATAATATGAACATTAGACGATAAAATTTTGTTTTTGTCAAGTTCGGCGTCTTTTTCATCATGCTATGCTCTTTTGTTTACATTTTCATGGGTGAGTTGTCCCCCTTTCATTCTCACGATGTGTCTTAATCGTGTTTTCAAATTGATTTTATTAAAAAACAACTGTGTTTTTCCCATTTTCGGTGCTGTTAGAACCACCACAAGGTAATTTTTTATGTAGTCCTGTGAAGTTTTGTTGAAATCGGCTAAAAAATGTAGGAAATTCAATCCAACATATAAACATTACAGACACACACAATCTGCATTTTATAATAAGATATATATATATATATATATATATATATATATATATATAGCCTTTTGCTTCTTACTTGTCACTGAGTATTGAGAGTTCGAGAGTCTTGCTTCACCCCATCTGATTGATATCACCTGATAAACAATTTTGGGGGGAAAGAAGGTAAGAGGGATCCCAATCTTTTAACAAGTCTAATATTAGCTCACACTATTCCCCTGTGGCCAATAATAATTAAAAGTGACATGAAATATCATTTTATGTGCTGCAGAATTCATAAAACCCTCAACTAAATATCAAAATATGTTCATGAACAAGTACTAGACTGTTTTGATTTAAAATCAGTTCTTGCATTTTAATTGTAGCAACAAGTATCACCAGTTCAGCACCAGGAGTTGAATTTCAAATCACTTCATCAAATCTCATGTCTTACTGACTAAACCAAGTTGTTTTACAAGAGAAATCAATCTTGCCAATACGGGTATTTTTCAGTGCACCCACATTGCTACCAAATGTGACACAAGGTCAGTTTAAAGTGTGTTTAACGACAATACTATGGAAACATTTCCCAAGCTCCCTCAGCATTTCCTCTTTTCAGGTGTCAGGCAATAAACCTAGCTCCCTCCTGAAGGAGAGGTACTGCCTCTGGAGAAGACCTCCTGGGGCTTGGACTAATTATTTTTTAAAACTTCCCTGCATAGGCTTTTGACTACATTGTGTAGAATATGCTAATATGAAATTTATTCTTTATTAGAGATACATGGAGAGGTTCAAGCATTTTCCTTCTATCCACCCACCCATTAGGAGGACAGGAAGCAGCAGTAAAAATATAAAAATGTATCAATTGTATACTTAAAAATGAAAACAACTATATATATATATATATATATATATATATATATATATATATATATATATATATATATAATTGGATAGGATATTATATAATGATAGTATATATATTTAATAGTTTAGTTTTTCCTTCCGCTTGTGCTGTTAGGCATTGCGGGGAGACACAGTTGTCTGTCAGCAGCAAGATAAGTGGCCTGAAGGAGAGATATCTCGTGGGCTCTGAAAGTGTCTGCCACTGAGTTGCTCCAACATCTTCATGGTCTACCTCTCGCTCTCCAGCCAGCGTACCTGAGGGTCTATTCTCATGGGCTGGTTGGTTGATAGGCATACAAGTGAGGTGTCTGAGCCACTTGATCCTCTGTCGTTTGATGTGTTGTATGATTGGTATTGCTCCTACCATATCTCTTATTGCCTCATTCCTGATCTTGTCTCGCCTGGTCTTGTTCACTGCTTTCCTCAGGCATTTCATCTCACAAATGATCAGTTTCCTCTCAAGGGTTTTTGTTAGGGGTCATTTAATATATTATCACATAATGATATCTCAAGGGGAGATGAATCAAGTAAAGGATCAAAAACTAAAACTAGTAGTACCTGTGAAGATTTCACTTTTCTGATAACTCATAATTCTGAATTTAATAATTGAATAAACTATTTGTGAGTTTTATGACCATAAAATACCTGTGGAAATTCCCCAATTGCAGCATTAAATAATTGACCTTAACAACTTTAATAAAATATTGCAACAATAATAAGTATGAATATAGGTCATTATTTAAAGTAAAGTATACAAATGAAAACATTCAAAATTTCCACTGAAGCAGGCACTAAATGCATAAGGGCATTACTGCTTCCATTTTTCCTTATCATGTACACTCCACCCCCCCACTAAAACAAAAGAGCATCTTTGATATATCTTTTTCTTCCAGCTTTCCTCATAATCAAAGCAGAATGGTTCGTTATTTATCTGAGGCAATGGCAGGACACAGCACACATGTTAAACTTACTAACTAATGGAGGAACAAGTTTCATTTACATTTTGTAACCAATGACATTTTGTTTCTCAAATGAAGAATTGCTATGTAAC
>CAHIKZ030000981.1:665000-702500 GCA_903632075.3 Acanthosepion pharaonis | reverse complement strand
AAAATATTAGTATTCAATTGCAAGCACCCAAATACAAAAAGATAGCTATTTAATACAGGCAACACCCAGAATGTGATACAGAATGTAATATTTAATGCTTACTTAAAAAAAAAAAAAAAAAAATTCCTGAGAAACTGCAGGCTCAACTTCTAACCCTTCTTCAATGGTGAAGTGATGTATTGAGAATGGAACTCCCAGTAGCTAGATTTGTATGTTTTTTAGTCAAAAGACCAATGACTATGCATGGTAATATGGCAGTATGTATTTCTAGTCTATATACCATTCACTGTTGATTGGTTGGACATTGTGAAGTTTGATATTTGTGCAGTTGTACTACAAATCTCAGCACTTATTGTGGAAGAATTTCATTTCAGATCAATGTACAAAATTTTCATTCTTAACGTGTTGATCAGTAGAGATTCTTTTTCAGTTCTATCTACTTTTTTTTATTTATTTCTGTGGATGCAGACATAGCTCATTATCCAGCACAGGATGATGGTTTTGTGACTAGTACACATCCTGTATAGCAACTTAGTAATTAATAAGTCTGTTGCATCTATTGTTCAATGCTAATACTCATAGCACTGTATACCAATAAACTGTTTGGTAGTCTTCTCAGGTGTTCTTTGTTCTCTAGTACATATTCTTGCTGTTTCCCTCTTTTGATTCAACAGTGTATGTGTTTCTTCTCATGCATGTTACTAAGGGTTGGGGACCAGGTTTTGAATCCATAGTTGTACTCCTTCAAGTGGCTGCCAATCAAGGCTAGAGAGCCTAGTCTGCCCTGTTATTTAACTGAGAGGAGAAAAATGAAGGATATTTGCATGTAAGTGAATGTAATGAATTCAACAGGAATTTGAATTTGGCTCTTTGTTTTCAAGCCAATTATCTTTTACTCTTAAGCCATTTTGAAAGTGGATACAATCTCAATCCATAGCCACTTGAAGGGTCATCATTAAGGTGACTAAAGAGTGCCATATAGCCTGGTTTTGAATTCAGAGTTATCTTTAGACTGACAATCATGGCTAATACATTGGTTTATATTTGTATAAAATCAAAAACAAGATTCTGAATATTTGGAAATGTTCTTGAAATGTTATGGAGTTTTAGTGTTTAACAAGATCCAATAAAATATGTGGTTGCTTTATCAGCCAGTATGACATTTTAGAAATAATGTCATCATCAACTTATTCCATGTCCATCCTTCAAATCTATAAATCAACCATTTGCCCTTGCATGGAATACTGCTGCCATATATGGTCTGGAATCCCTGCTGTTCATCTTAAGGTCCTCGACAAAATCCAGAGATGGATATGCAATGTGATTAGCCCTTATCTGACATCTCATTTACAGTCGCTCTCTCACAGATGTGCTGTCACTTCCCTCTGTCTTTTCTACAAACACTTTTATGGTAATTGCTCCGATGAGCTACTTTCTCTGGTTCCCAAACTACATGAATTTAAACATGCTACTAGGTTAGCATCTCAATCCCACCCTTACACTGTCAAAATATTTAAATGTAGCCGTTTCTTCTATTCAAATAACTTCATGTCTCGCACTTCCTGTCTGTAGAACTCCCTTCCTCTTACTTGCTTCCCTGCTAGCCATAATCTCCAAATATTCAAATGCAATGTCAATCAACATCTCCAGATGCCTTGATCAATTCCCCGTCCTTCTCTTCATCCTTTCCTCTATCATGCGTCTTTACTCTTGCTCCCACCCTCTGTAACCCCTTGCATGCTAAAAAATTCATTTTTTTTATTATGCTCTCTTTAAGGCAATGGTTGAAAGACTTAATAGCTTTCTGCTTTTTATCAAATAGGGAAAGATGTTGTGCTTGAAAAACACAGTTGTAGTCATAAAACTTGCTCCAGTGAGTTTTTCTCACCTGAAATGTAGGGATTTGTTTATTGACTTCAATGTGTTCACCAGTGATTCTCAACTGCCATGTACACTAGTGTACCATGAAACATTGTCACAAAATTGTGAAAAAACACCAGGCATAGGTTTCAAACTAAATAAGCTGCACAAATTGTTGAATAGAGACATTGAAATAAAGTTAGTTTATATTTTTGTGTATATATATTTTTTTTTAAATCTATGGTTTTATTTCATAACATTTAAATATATAGCCTTTAAAAGTTTTGCTAAGTGTGCCATGATATTTTCATTTGTTCCTAGGTGTGCCATTGCTTAAAAATGTTGAGAAACAGTGATGTAGACTATACATTGCAGAAAGCTTCAGAGACAGATTCTAAGTCCCTGCTTCAGGATAGGATGTAGTCTAAAACCTACAATTTTACTATCATCCCCCCCCACACACACACAACCCGGAAAGTGGATGCCATATCAATAGAAATTTGGGAAAGAGAAGTTGAACATTTAATTTTATTGCTATTAATGCTCCCTTTGAGCACTTTAATTACAAAAACTACTCACCTCCAGAAATACACTGGTTGACTAGGTATTTTTTTTTTTTTTTGGCAGAACACAATTTTTGTCATTATGAGCTGTAATCCCTTGAGATATGATTTAAGAGCAGAGTTACAGACAAGGAAGCCAGGTCCAATTTCAATCTCATCAGAGATCTGCAGAGACATTGCAATACTGCCTATTCTACTCCCTCCCCCAACCAACAAATCCATCCATGATACAGATTTGAAGATTTGGCCATAAATAACTGATATGGGCTTAGAAATTTATCAAAGAATTATCCACAGTTATTTTCTTTGTTATAAACAAATTATTTAAGTTGAAGAGTAAAGTGAAACAATGATTTTTTTTATGGAAATGCAGATAAGTAGTATTGGTCTTTGAACAATCAATCAAGTTTATTAAGACAGTTTTGCATCTGTGTTTCTATTATTACCATATGCAGTGATGAGTAACCAGGTGAGAAATCATCCACGAGTAGCAATTTATCAAATTTAGCAGTAAGTACCTCAGTAATACTAATTGTATTTAAGGTAGAGTAATAAACAGAATGCTGCCCTGAGGTACACCCATCTCTTGATTGTCCAACTTGGACAATACAGTTCCAAGTCACCCACTAAAAGTGCAGTTCGATAGGAAATTCTGAATGACTATGGTCTTAGGATGCTATACTGCCAAGTGCCATCGGGAACTTCTCTCGAGAAAAATATATATATACATACACACACACGTTTTACCAGTTTGTGACTGGAAGAGATAATTCCAAGGAGGATATACATCCAGGGCCTTTTGCTGAGGAGATTTCATTCTGATGAGTTGAACATCTCGGTGTTCACGAAATAAAAATTATAAATGAAATGAATAATTAAAGTCTCCATCTTCTTATTATCATCACACACACACACACACATATATAATTTATTTTGTTCTTCATTGTCTGGTAACAAATTTTAGTTCTGTTATTTTACATTGAGCACTGTTTTATTACCATCAGCACTCACTATATGATACTATCATATATATTATGTTAGGGGAAGCTAATTTCCTTCCCCTATGAAGGACAATAACTCAAAATACAATTGAGTTATTTCCCTTGTCTGTGAAGATGAGCATGCCACTCCTGAATTGAACCTGGCGACAAGCTTACATGTACATGGAATTCATTGTTCCAATCCATACTGTTCTCAGACAGTGAATGAATAAATGTTGTTTATTTATTTGCTAAAATACTTGTCTTATATTTTCTTTCTTTTTTTTTTAATTCATCCCAACAACCTGGGATATAATATGTATGTCACTGAAGTCAACAGCTTGTTTCATGCTTAAACGCAATCATCAGGCCTGATGATTGCACTTAACCATAAATCAGACTATTTCCTCAGGGTGTTGACTTCAATGTCCACTTTTATATTTATGTACGCTCTATCCCTGATAAATATCGCATACCATAAAACTATATTTTATCATTTTATATATATATATATATATATATATATATATATATATATATATATATATAGTTTAGAACAATAAATAAATATTTAAAAAATTAAAATTTTCACACACTTGGTTGTATATTAATTTTTTTGTTTTATTATTTCAATTAAGTTCCTTGACTAGTTTCAACCAGCATGGCCATCATCAGGAGAAAAAAAATTTCTGCTTGTTAGTAGCATTGAACTACAGGAATGAATGACTATTACTGAAGAAAATGAATTTTATCTGTAGTGTTCATTTGCTTTTATTGTTAATTTTGATCGGTCCTTGTGTTGGTCAAATAGCTTCTTGAGGTTGTTTTTTAAGATAGAGGCTGGAGAGATTAATATGGAAAAGTTTTTTTTCACTTAACTCATGTTTACTTCAGAGTTTTTGATGAGTGATTAGATATAGCCACAAAACTCTGAAGTAGACAAGAGTTAAGTGAAAAAAAAACAAAACAAACTTTTCCTTACATATATGTGTGTGCCTGTGTGTGTGAGAGAGAGGGGGAAAGACTAGGAGGAGAGGGAAAGAAAGGGGAGAGAAAGCGAAAAGCTGGCCAGTGTCTACTTGAATCACCTTGTGCGGATTTCCTCCATTGATCAGTATTGCTGAACCTCGAGATGGCTTGTTATCCGCTGAAGAGGCGGTATTTTTGTTACGTATGTATTACTGTTTCTTGCAGACAGACTAGATTGGGGTTGTAATGTGTTACTGGGCATTTCATTTCTTCCTACTTAAATTTAAGACCTCTGCACTCTTGTCACAATATGGTGGCTTCTTAGCTGTCATTTTAGTCCTTAGCAGATATAGAGTTTGGTGGACTTTTGCTTCGGTTCACCTGCTCGTAAATAGACTTTGTCCTTTCTGATTGAGAATCAGTTTGTATAAATAAAAGAGGTGTTCTTTCCTCAAGAGATCTCTGGAAAGACTTCAAATGTCAGCCAGCTTTTCATCTTTATAAGTAGCATATCAATTTAATTTTGATTATCTCCAGGATTTCAGTTTTGCTTCTTGTGATTTGTAATTTGGGCATACTGTTTTTTTTTTGTTTTGTTTTTTTTGTTCCCTCCCCTCCCCTGTTTGGTTTTATTTTTAATTTTGTGTTTTGGAGTACCTTTAAGTCTCTTCTGTGCTGGGACTCCGCCCCTTTAACCATTTTTCTATTGTGACATTCCTATTTGTAATTTTGTGCTACTTGGGTAGCTTCATTTCATGGGAATTAAGTGAATTTGGTCAAAGTTGCTGTTTTGTGTATTGATTCTCTGGGAAGCATAGGTTTTTGTTCTAGGTGGGTGGTATGGCAGACAGCATTTGTTTTATTTTGGATAAGACTTGGCCAGTACTTAGCTTCCAGTTGTAACAGTCTCTCAATAAATGACATATTGTCCCTGTTACTTTATATCTGTTGATCCACTTACCACGCTCGTGCATGTGTGTTTTTGTGCAGCAGCTTCAATGATTTTTTTTTTCTGGTTTTTCAGACTTTGGTATGCTTCGGGTATATTTTGTGTTCCTTATTTTTTTTTCTCCCTTTCCCATGTTTCACACTTTCTGGCATTTGCTGGGTGGTCCACACCACAATTGCACATTTTACATTCCTTATCATACTAATCAGAGTAATCAGAGTCATTTTGACCACATTTTTTTTGCATACATCCTCATGGTGTTCAAATTTCTGATAATTTAAAAAAAAACATCAACAGGTTAGCGACCAGACTATAGAACATTTTAAATACTGCATACAATTTCTAGTTCTGTTGGAATTGTTATAATGTTGAAAGTCAGGACATAAGCTGCCTGTTTTCTCTTAATAATTATTCTTTTCATATCTGTTACACCTGGTCCTCTCAGCACCTTTGGATATGTTCTGGGTTTCATGTGGGTATGCTCTGATTTTTGTTTGATAGAATCTTGTCATTTTTAGGAGGAGTTCTGCATTTTTTGTAGTGGGAGTAGGTCTTCTACTAGCAATGTTCTATATTTATTTTATTTTTTTTTACAATTTCAGAGGCCTGATATGCAGATAGTTCTTTTTATTAGAAACTAACTTAAAACTAATTAGCCCTCCTGCCCAAAACTAAAAGGACCTCTGGTCCAGCTTAGAAAGCAGTAATGATAATTTTGAAAAAAATAACTTTAAATATGGAACTTGAAAACCTCACTCAAACTTTAATTTTGGCTATAAGTCCAATTCCAGGCAAATGACCGATTTAGGTTGAAATTTCAATTCAAGCCAAAAATTGAGTTCTTCAAACCACAAACTCCATAGAACTTCAATTGAGTCGAGTTTTTCAAATCACAAAGTCTATAGAACTACGAAACCTCTCATTTTAACTCTGATTCCTTGGCATTTTGAAGAAATAAAATTGATTTCCTCAATTCGCAAAGTTTTTGAGATATTTTAAACTTAATTTAAAACAAAAAATTTTATATTCACAAAGTTTTTATGTTACTTTTATTTCAATTTTTAGACTTAAAAGCACTAATTTTTTTTTTTCAGTTATTTTGAAATTTGAATTTTTAACTTTCTCCACTCATCCAGACACAAATCCCATTGCTGAATGTTCAAGCACCAGATGATGGGCAAATTTTCAATCCAGAGCTCATCCTGATTCTAAAAACTTATAACATGTCTATGGACAGCAAGTGTGGTCCAAGTTAAAAGGGTTTCAGACACACTGATGGACAGACAGAATTTGCTGTTTATTTAGATGGTGATAGTTTTGTCAATGAAGTGCCTTCCATTGATACCATGATTATAAATCTTAGATTTTTTTTTTTTTTTTTTTCAGATTTGCTCATACTCTCTATCTGACATGAGATCTTTGTGAAGTGTCTTGGTAGGTTTTATGAATAACATATCTTGACTGCTTCCATTTTCTCACTCCCCACCCACCTTGAGGTTAAGTTAGAGATTTTTTTTTTTTTATATATGTAAACAACACTTCAACACCAGAATGCTATCTCATTTGAAAACTCATTTTGTATATATGTAAGGATGGAGACATTGTAAGAATTCAAATATTGCGCTTAGTTGGATTTTGTTGAATAATTCTTTTAATGTATTTACTTCATAATATTTGAGAAGGGGCAAGATCTGCCGTACAGTGTATGGCTAAAGATATGCTGCACACATAAGCGGACCTTCATATTTTTCTTTTCATTATATATGTGAGTGGGTTGCGTGTGTATGGCTTATATGGAGCCTGGTCATAACCAATTTATTTTTTATTGTATTTCTACAATTCAGTTGTTCTTTAACCACCCACTTTGGAGACAAAAGCTAAGAAATGTCACGGGGGGGGGAGAAAATTGCCCAGAGATGACAAAAATCCAAGAATATTACACTCATGTTCAAGAGGGATTACGGGCACTGATAGGTTTTATGTTCCTCTACCCACATATAGTTGAACATCAGCCATGTCATAGTTTTACCTGTCAACCTGATTGATCCTCAGCTTTCGCTTTCAGACACATTATACATCCTAAGGGAACTGGCGACCTTATCAAGATTTATTATTGGTGGGTGTAATCTGAACAAGATAAGTTATGCAGATAATCAACTCAGAAAGGACACTACAGGACCTCCTAAACAGTGTTGTAGAATGTTATGGGGTCCTCCCCTTTTCATATAAGTGAACTCTACCAGTGTTACTTGGAGTACTGCTGTTAAATACCCAGAGTTAGACAGTCAGTGAGAGAGGATATACGGATAGTGAGAGAATATACGAACGGAGATAGTGTGAGGTAACCTCTTGTAGAAGTCAGTTACAAGCACGTAGACTCTAAGGAAGTCCTACTTCGAGACTATATATATCCATCTGTATTTGCTACTAACCGTGTTCCTGGACTTACTAACAGTATTACTCTTTGTATGATTGTGTAAATACATTTTATTTCTTATATTTAATTATTGCGTTTGTCATTCCTTGGAGACCGAATTCATCTCAGAATCCACAACATAGAAGATTAGAAAAAAAAGGACTGTCAACTGTAAGAATACAGGAAGTATGGTCATTAGCAGAAGAAGAAAAAAAAAGTGAGTTACAAATTGGAAATATAAACACCAAGCATTTCCAGAAGTTTAAATATCTAGGAAGTATTTTAACAGAGGATGGAAAATGTGACACCAAGATCTGAACACATATTGGACTAGCAAAAGAAACATTCAAAAAAAATTAAGCAAGATGCTGAGAAATGAAAACATTTAAAACAAAGAAAAGAGTGCTGGATTGTAATGTGATATCCATCCTCTTATATAGCAGTGAATGTTGGACAATTTACCCACACACAAAGAAAAAACTAGAGGCAGCAGACATGTCGTTCTACAGAAGGATACTGAAAATTCCATGGATGGAGTGAATAAGCAACAAGGATGCATTGGTCAAGCAAAAGAAGCATTTCAAAAAGCTAAGCAAGGTACAGAAATGGAAAGGATTAGAAAGAAAGAAAAGAGTGCAGGATTGCTATGTGATATCTTTCCTCTTATATGGCAGTGAATGTTGAACAATCTCCCCACGGAAGTGGAAAAAAAAAACTAGAGGCAGCAGAAATGTGGTTCTATAGAAGGATACTGAAAATTCCATGAATTGAGTGAATAAGCAATAAGTTTTAAAGAAAATGGCAACAGAAAGAACACTTCTACTCAGAATCAAGGAAGAGATTGCTGAAATTCCTTGAAAACATAATGAGGAAAGAGTGCTATTTTGGCCCCAGTGTATTTTTGGCCCCACTGACATGGAAGATAGCGCATATTAGAGTTACTGGGAAACTATATGTACTGCATCAATGGCCTGAATAGGTGTACCTAGAGTACATCCCTCTTCAAGCTGGTATCAAATTTAGAGTTGTTCTCCAATACTTACCAAGATAAAAAGGCCCAGTCTGCGCTATTATTTCACCTAGTGCTAAGAAAAGGGAAGAGATGGGTTTATGCCTTTCCCAAAGGCATTATTGTAAAGTGAACACAAACAGCCTTGGCTGAAATTTGAAATATGAACATGGATTTCATTTTTTGCACCAATAACCATTGTGGCAATAGCACTTCCTTCAAATGAAATAACTATGACAGCAATAATATCCCTCAACTTAGATTAATTTAAATGTAGTATTTGTATATACAACCATCACTAAAGATGCTGCAAGAATTATTGGCTCCCTGTACCACTCCAAAAAGTACCAGACTCCTCCTGCCATGCTCTATCTCTACAAGAGCCAGATCAAACCAAAAATGGAGTATCGCTGTCACATCGAGGTTGGAACAGTCCAATCCACACTTTCCAGCCTCAACTGAGTTCAAACGTGTTTGCACAGTCTTGTGATTGATGAATTGTCTTACACTTTCCCACAGATAGAATGTTGCTAGGCTCTTGCTGCTATCTTGTTATTTTCATGGCAGATATTTGGGCTAGCCATATACCTGGGTTCCACTAATCCAGATGTTCACAAGTAGGACTTGTCAATGCTACATATACAGTCAACTCATTCTCTTCATATTCCATTTATAAGGAGGAAGTTCCACACAGTTTCATTCCCAGAATTGCAATGTGGAATGAACTCCCGATGGAATACTTCCCTGATCACTACAATGTTAACCTCTTCAAATCAAGGATCCACCGTTATCTATCCTACATATTCTCCTAATATGCAACCCTTGCTCATTCTTTATAATAATATATAAAATAATTTTAAAAAAAGAAAAAAAGAAGTCTATAAAATTTGCATATTTATACAACCAATATTGAAGAAAATAATTCATCTATATAGAAATTCATTAAAAGGTTTGCCCTTTTCACTGTCTAACCAGTCATGATTATCCATCTAAGTACTGACTAGGTTTTATACTGTCTAACTGAACAGATGATTACTAGTACTTCCAATCAAGCTTTGTGCTATCTACATATACAGCAGATATAAGGTTACTTCAAAATAGAAGAAAACCTTATTTAATGCAAATTTTATTTTGTATGTATTTTCATACTGAGTTTTAAGTTCTTTTATTGCATGAAATCTGCTTTTCCTCAAAAGAGAAGTAGATGAACAAAGCATCGAATTAAGGATTTTAAAAATGTGATTACTCCTTTGAAATAAGTCATAATTTTGAATGACAATGTAATTTTTGACTTCTTTCTCAAAAATAGTGCTCCCACTAAAAATAGAGATTTTTTACAAAATTCAAAGAAGAGTCTGGAATGTTATTGGTCCTAACCTGGCATCTCAACTTTAATCACTTTGCCACAGCTTTGACATGGCTTTCCTCCACCTTTTCTATAAATATTTTCATGGTAATTGTTCTGATGAGCTTTCTTGCTAGGTTCACTGGGGTTTCATTTATAAATGTTGTTATTTTATTCTCTCCTTCCAAGACAAATTGTACATATGAAAACTAGTTAGAACTACATAGAGACTTTGAGGTATTATGGTGGTTGTAGTAAGAATGGTAAGTAAGAATGTGTCATGTTTAGGTCAGTATTCATGGCGAGCTAAGTTTAAGACAAGACAGATTGAAGACCAGCCTTCCCCTATCCCCTTTGTGCCACATTTTTGTATTAAAACAAAATAAATATTGCTTTCTTCCTTGGTGCCTTGTCTCATCATTTTACTGTTGAATTAGCTAGATGTAACCGTAAGGTTTATTCCAATAGTCTTCTCACACTTCTCACCTGTGGAGCTTCCTTTCCACCTACAATCTTCAAAAATTTAAATGCAACACCAAATACTATCTTCTGTCTTCCTGAATCCTCTTTTATGGTTTTTCTTCTCATAAAGTCTTCTCATTCTCTTTCATTAACAGTAACTCTTTGCATCTTAGTGGCATTATCACCTTGCTTGGGGTGAAATGATTAGAAAATCTTTTTTTTAAATAACACTTACAAGCCTGGAAGTTCTAGAAATTCATTACACAAATCTATTCTCATGTATTTACTTAAAAGCCACCATTGGCTGTCATTCTGCTCAATGTCAGGTCACTTTGTATTTATAGAATTTCATATAATTATCAATCTGTTACTTGTCACTTTGCTAATGCCAAGATGGTCAAACACTAGATTTTCTTAAAAAAAAAAAATTTCTGAAATAATTTCATTCATTTGTATATAAATCCTGAAAACTTCATTAAAATCTGACAATTATTTGGTTTTTGCAAGAATTTCCAACTCGATGTGTTTTTCACTTAAAAAAAAAAAAAAAAAAAAAAAAAGACATTAAAATTTCCTATGCTAAACTTTGGTCCTCCTGTTGATGTAAGAAAAACAAAATTTTTAACCAAAATTTTGAACATTCTAAAATGAATCAATTATTTGATTTCTCAAGAATTTCCAAATAAATGTTTATCATCGAAAAAAAAAAAAAAAAAAAAAAAATTTCCTACACTAATCTTAAAACACAAGAAAAACAAAATTTCAAATGTTCTAAGAAGGATCAAAAATATAATTTAAAAATGAAAAAATCCTTTGGTCTTTCCTCTTAATAATAACAGAGATTTTGATGATAAAACTTTGTTTTTATTAAGTTTGGAGCATTTTTTTCATCATGGTATGCTCATCTTAGTGAATCTTTGGAGATACCTATATAATCACCTGATACATTAAGTTAAAAAAAAAAAAATTTTTTTTTGACCTTCAAATTAAGGATTTCATTCCTCAACCCAGGGTAGGAGTATTCCAGCCCGAATGGAAGGGAAATGTATAATTCCAATGTTTTATTTCAAACTCAGTCAAATGATGTGTGTATAATGAGAATGATTAAATTTACTTACCATGGCAGGTGAGCACTTTTACATGCTTTGTTGACTAAGGTGTTTCAGCCATCTTATTTCACACAATTTTAACTGTAAAATAAATATCAAATAAGTTTCTTCTTGATGAAAAAAAAAGTCATTGTATAATTATAAGAATTTCATAGAAGATACAATTTCATATACTTATCAAGAGGAAATTTCATCATAAAATAGACTTTTTTTTTTTGGCAAACAAATATTCCATGAAATTTTTTTTTAAATTTCCTACTAAAACTTAAAAAAAAAAAAAAAAAATTAAATTTAGTTTTAAATGAATATTTGTTGTTCTTTTAAAATACTTCCAATTTTGCTGATCACTGCCATCATGGCAACATATGAGCACATCAATAAAGACTCCTTCCTATCCATTAGAGACCACCTTCGAAGCTCCGAATCCACTGAATGCATTGATCTAATAGAGGAACTGTATTGATCTTCAAAATCTTACATCTCTGATGAGGACCCCAATATGGAAACATTTTAGACTGTATCAGGAGAACAAGGAGAAAATGAGAGCTACATTCTATTTAATCTCTTCTTCGACTGCCCTGAACATTTCTAAACAAAGATGTGATATGATAAGCGCAGATCATTTAAACATACTATACAGCATCTCAAACAAGTCCACCAATAGAAAACAACAATCTTGCTTTCCTTCATGAGGTCAATGAACTGATGATGAGGGGAGGCTATGCTGAGGACAAGGGTATTCATAGCTGGGACAAGAATGATCTTAAACAGAAAATCAGCATCCTCTATCAAGTATTCCAAGAAATGAAACTCAAAATAAACCTTTCCAAAACAGAAACTATGATCCGGAATTGGAATGAAAGCAGTGATGGCCCCCACCCTGAATATTAGTAAATACTAAACACTTCAGATACCTTGGCATATGGATCAGCTATAATAAATTAAGTATAGGAGAAAAAGAAATTAAACACAGAATAGGCTGTGTCAGAGGAATTTTCTTTCATCACTGCAAATTGCTACAAAACCAAAACATCAACCTGAACATTCAAGATATTCTTAAATAGCCTCGTCAGTTTGACGCTTTCATATGGATGTCATGCATGGTGCCAATCCCATTCAGAAATTAGATATTTCTGAATGAGCTTGGCACCATGCAATCACTTTTTTTAAGATCAATGGTGAAAAAGAGCTTTGAGCGAGTAAAGCCTGAAGGTCTTTGGCAAAGATCATCTTTCCTTGAACATTGTGGACTGACGATACAGAATCACAAAAAAAAGAACTGTACCAAATAACAGAAATCATATCATTTGAGGACTACCAACAGCAGCAACAGTTAAAATGGATAGCACATCTAAATCTAAAAAAAAAAACGACATAATCAAGATGTCAACATTCTACTCCACTTCAAATAGAAGGTTCAGAAGGAAATCCCCCATCAAAATTGGAAAGAGTGATAAAAGCTAATGGACTCAAGAAACTTGTTTTTCTAAAAAAAACTGTTTTAAGAGAAAGATTTTACACATTTCAACTGAAAACAGTACTGGCTGCTCAGCCAATGAATGCCAAATGTTTCCTTGTAGGGAAATGGCTATTATTATTACCATCAATTGTTATCAAGAGTGCTGCTGCTTTTTGAGCAAGTCTCCAAGGACATTTTCAATTCTTCATAATGGCTCCAAAATTGTCACCAATATTCAGCTAAGATGAATTTCCATGCTATCTATATTATTTTATTTCATTTTCCAACAGAAGACTCCATGAAACCCACTCTAGTTTTAAATAAGCAAAAAAGTTTTTCAACATTTGTTGTTCAACTTTTAATTTCCTCAAAACTTTGCCAAATTCCCTTAAGGATTCCGCTGCTTGTTGGGAAAGTCTTCAAGAGGACATTTTCAATTTGATTCTTCATAATGGCTCCAAGATTGTCATAGAGATTCAAGTCAGGAGTATATTTCCCCTCCTCAGCCACCTACCAAATCCTCCTTTTTCAAAAAGGATAAAAAGAAATGTGTGTGCAACTTCAATTCAATTGAACAAAGATGTGCAAATATCTATGTTTGCATATAACTCATGCTAAAAACATTAGGAAAATAACCAGGTGAATAATTGTCAATATTGTGACATTCAATCAAGGGTAACATGAACTTTTTTTTTTCAAAGCAAAGAAACATTATTTTAACAGTAAGTTAATTACAAAACTGGTAACTTTAGCAGATGCTTAGTTATAAAAATAATAAATTTTTATTAAAGTCATTCAAGGATTGTCAAGCCAGACTGCACCCCAACTCTAGTCAACCTTGAAAATGAACAATTAGAAAAGTCATTCAATTTTCCACCATGAAACTCTTTCTAATAAATAAATAATAATAATAAAATTTTGCTTAATTTTCAAAAGCCTCCATAACACAATAGATGAACAGCTGTTTAAAGATATACAAAACTGAAAGAAGGGGAAGTGATAGTTTTTTTTTTTTTGTTTTTTTAATAATAACATTTATTGGGATGTGAAGGTAACATAATGACTTGAAGATTGTCACTGATATTTTGTTAGGATGAAAATTCCCTGTTATCAATATTATTTTACTTTCCAACATAAGACTCCATGTAACCCAATCTAGTTTTAAACAAGCAAAATGGGTTTCCAAACTTTTGTTGTTCAACTTTTAATTCCTCCAAAACTTTGCCAGATGCTGCTAATAATGCTGCTGCTCTTTGAGAAAATCTTCAAGAGGACATTTTCAATTTGATTCTTCATAATGGTTCCAAGATTGTCACAGATTCAAATCAAGTGTATATTGTCCTCTCTAACCACTAACAAAATCCTCCTTCCAGACTAAAAGAAATTTAACTTGTGTGCAACTTCAATAGAGTTCATCATTAAACTGAACAATGATATTGCTTATTGGTACAGATATGGTTCAAACCTTAGCTAAGCATTCTAGCTTTGATAGGACAGCCTGTGTGGGAGTAGTAGTAGTGCTACTACTAGGAAATGAAAACGGAAGGGAAAGCAATGAATAATCATTCTATTACCTTTTACAAGAAGACACATAACAATTCACAAGAGATTGAAAACTGATTGGTTTATCAACTCTTGACAGGCTATTTAAAGCCAGAAAATATTTTTACATTGTAAGATTTTTTTGAGAATTGTTTAGTGATACAAGTCTTACTAACTGACCCATAGCTGAAAAGAGAAGACACAAATTCATACTTCTCCCCAAGCATATTTGCACTTTTTTTTTTTTACAGCAAGGTTCACTCTTTACAAGGCCCGTGGGCCACTCGAGGTAGAGGGTTATGTTTGGTGGCCATTTGTATATATAGGAGTGGAAGACAACAGTTTATCCCAGATTTTAACACGTTAAGATTGTAGTGATCAGGGAAACATCCTGTTGGGAGTTAGTTCCACAGAGCATGGGTTTGGGGGAAGAAACTGTTCAACGGGAACTTACTTCTCACCGATGAGATACAGAGGGAATGTGGGTGGTTTCCTACTATGTAAATGGCATGGTATGTTCTTGCTGTGAAGGTTTGCCTTGGTGGGAGCAGGGAATGTAGTTCGTCCAAGTATTTTCCATATAAGTAGCAGTAAAGCAGAGAGAGGCTTTCCACATCCCACCTGTGGGAGAGGGATTGAAGAGTGGAGAGTAGTTCATCACCCACAAGCGCTCAAAGACACCTTTGAAGGATGGAGAGTGCTGTCTGGGCAGCTCCTACCCAAATATGACTACTATTTTTGGCCTGATCTGGCTCTTGTAAAAATAAAGGATAGCAGGAGGAGTGAAGTACTTACTAGAGCAGTGCCGGAAGTCAACCATTTTACCTGCATTCTTAGCAATGGACCATATGTAAGGGTCAGGTGAGAGGTTAAAGCCCAACAGTCTTTTGAAGCATAGAGCCTCCCCAAGAGGACCTTCATTCATGAAGAATGATGGTAGTTCAAGGTCAGATCGGTGGTGATTGAATGTGATTAGCTTGATCTTCAAGGCATTGAATATAACCAGCCAGTCTTTACCCCATTGGGTATGTTGTGCAACATCAGAAGAGAGTTCAGTAACTAATCTCTTACCATGGACAGTTTTAAAGGTGCACACATATAGTCATATCATCAGTATAGATGTTTACAAATGATCTGTATATTCTTAAGCAGATTGTTTATGTAGATCAAAAAGGAGTGAGCCCCTAAGGGACACCCATGTTGACCTCTAGGGTTCCAGAGGACTGGCCATTGATAACTACTTTCAGAGACCTACCTGTTGGAAAGGATTTAATGATTGAGAAGCCCCTTCCAGTGATACCATAACTGGAGAGCTTGTGTAGTAAGCCTTTGTGTCACACCTTGTTGAAGGCCTTTGATATATCTAATGCTATGATCCTCAAGGTGTGTTTGTCATCAAGAGGCTCACTGATTCTATGAGTGATGGTAGTTAGGACATCAGCAGTGGATCAGGCTGACCAAAATGCATACTGCATGTTGCTGAAGAGTTTGTTCTTTTCTAGGTGCTAAACAACCCTCTTATTGATTATGGCCTCAAAGAGCTTGCTGGGGAGACTGATGGGTCTGTACTGAGTCGGGGAAGCTGGGCATAAGCTTGAAACTTTCCACAAGTTTGGGAAGGATTTCTCCTTAAAGTAGCAGTTGATAATTTTGATAGGATTGGAGACAGTTCCTGGTTGATGTTCTTAATGACAACCATTGAAATTTTGTCTGGACCTGGAGCATTCTTAGGGTCAAGGCCTTTGATGAGTCTAGAGGCCTCACATGCTGTGACAGTAATATTACTGAGATTGTGCTCAGTGAGACATTAGAACTTGGAATGGGAATGATCTTTATCATTTAATATTTAGTTAGAGGCAAAGATGGAGGTGAAGATATTCACTTTATCAATCAAGGAAGATATCACCTTGAAGCCATTTATAATTGTGGGCACAGCCATTTTACCTCTGTTGATGATTTGGTGGGTGATCTTCTAGAATTCATGGGATCCAATTTGTTTCTTTTATATAGCTGCACTTGATATTTTTTAGGACTTTTTTGCAACTGTTGCAGGTAGTTCTGAATGCACTGAGGGTCAAACTACTTCACTCCTTACGATAGATATTAAAGTAGTGGTTTTGGTGAGTAATAGCTACAGCACATTCAGGTGTGAACCAGAGCTGTATTTGGTTTTTGTTGGAATTTCTTTTGGGGTATAAAACTCTCTATTCTTGAAAGGATCCAATCAGTGACAAGGGCAGCAGTTTTGGAGACAGCATGCTTAAAGAAGGTTGGGAGGGGAGCTTCCATCATGTAGGATCGAAAGCTGTTCCAGCAAAAAATTGTTCTATGGAACAGTATATCAGGGGATGCCTTAGGTTTGGCATTGATCTGGACACTAATTAGTGAATGGTCTGACAAGCCTAGTGGAGGTAAATCTTTTGATAGGCATTTATCAAGACAGGAGATTAGGAAGAGGTCAAGGAGGTTCACTTGATGTCCCATCATGTCTGGGAACTGGGTAGGTTCTCCAATGATCTGGATTAGTTCATAGGTAATAGAGAAGTCCCTGCAATATCTGCCTTCAACATCAGTTTTGTTGGATTGGACTAGCCACTCCTTACGGTGGATATTGAAGTCACTGCAGGTATGAAAATTGGCCAAGGTGAATTGAAACGAACCAGATTGGAATTTGAACTCTGCTCTCCAATTAACAATTCTAAGCCATTATCCATTACACCACCCGCACATCCAAGCTTACAGCACCTGGTATTCCCAAGCAGTCACCCATCTAGGTACTGACCAGTTGCTTAACTTCAATGGTCATATGGAACTGATGTTTCAACATGCAGAGAGATTGAAGGAAAAGAAATTGCAGACAGCCATGATTGCATGTATGGTGTTTAAAGAAAGAGGAAGATATCTTTATTATAGGATTTTTTCTCTTTGCAAATGTTTAAACTGTAATCATTTTTGTGGTGATTTTAGTGAAAATATACACAATTTCATTTCAGAATCTTAAAAATGTGTACATGTGTGTGTATAAATATTCATTTGAAGATTAGTATATATTAAATTTCACAATGTAAGTATTTACAATTTGGGAGGTGGAGCTCAATTTTGTAAACCAAAAACATACATGTAAAAACTGACTGAATAAAAGTTTTGCAACTTTGATATGAGCAACCTTTGCATCTTTATAATCATTTAATAAAAATACTTCATTTGAAAGAAACAATAAAAAATAAAACAAATGTGTAGAGGAATAAAAGTAAGCCTGCTAAAAAGAGAGTAATGGTAATATTACCTCTGGTTTAACTATAGGTGCTCACACTATATTCCTGAAGTAATTTTTACAGATATGTTCCCAGTAGAAAATAATTAAACTTCTGTCTACCAATCAAACTGTCAACACCTTAAATAGACAATTTCTATAATATTTTAAACTAAAAGTAAGTAATATTTGTTTCAAATCAGGTAATAAACTTTAAATAAGCTAATATTACTCGAACAATGTTTCAGAAAAGTATATTTTATTTTTGAATTATTTATTATATTTTTTGGAATTATTTTTTTTTATGCTAACAGATGGCTAAAATAAGTGATTTTTAGTGATTTAAAAACAAACAAAAACAAATTCTTTTCAGTTAATTTAAATTAGTTTTGTAATACAGCAAAGTATTTTGCTTTGCTTATTGGAAATATTAAATCTAATCTATTAGCTTGAAATTAAAACTAAAGTTAAAGATTCAAGAAATATTTTTCATTTATAAAAATTCATTTTAAACCTTAGGCATCACATTTCTTTGAAGATATATATATATATGTGTGTGTGTGTGTGTGTGTGTGTGTGCATACATTGGTAGCAACCAAATACAAATTTTGGAAAGATGTACAAGTATGTCTACAATAGCACAAATGTTAAAAAAAAGTATATTGAACATCAAAACAACAGACTTTAAATATTATATAAATATAGGTACTTCCATTGAAACAAATATTAGTTTATGTTTAAAATATTGTAGAAATGCTTTTTTTTTAACAGTAATAGATGTTTATTTAAGGTGTTGACAGCTTGACTGACAGATGGGAGTTTATCTATTTTTTTTCTATGCTGGATATATATGTAAGAATTACTTGAAGAATATAATGGGAGAGCCTTTTTATATAATTTTTATCTACCCAATCTTAAAAATTTATGAAAATATTCTCCGTAATCTGAAGTTTTATTGAATTTAAGATACTGTCTGGCTTTAAATTTACTATAGTCATCACTCTTATTATTTTAAATATTGGGGGTGGAGGGGTTGCTGAATTGTAGTAAGAATTTCCATTCATGATTGGTTAGTAAATATAGTTTTTACTGAATAACAATATCACCTAACCACTGCAAATACAGAATTTTAAGATTTAAAACTTTATAAATTACTCTAATTAAAATTTTAAAAAAGTAAAATAATTTTTGCAAAATTTCCTTAACCATTGAAAAGATTTTTTTTTTAAACAATAGTATCCATAAAAGTAATTAAAAGCTTTTCTAATTAAATAATGTCTTAGTTTTATTACATTTTTTTATTTTACAATTCAGAGTAGATTTTCAGTAACTGGGAGTCCTATTTAAAAAAAAGTGATTTAAATTCTCCAAGGAGTTCTGTGCATAACTAATATAAATAAGCATTACAAAAATTAACTTCTCAAAATTTCATTAAATTATATAAGTGGGGGAGTAACAGATGTTAAAAAAAGTAAAGTAAAATTTTACCAAGATTTTCTAAAAATGAAAAAATTTCTAAAATAATTTAATTCATTTGTGAATAAGTCCTGAAAGTTTCAGTAAAATCTGATAATTATTTGATTTTTGCAAGAATTTCCAAATAAATGTTTTTTCACCATAAAAAATGCTAAAATTTCCTAGAATCTTTCTTTTTTTTTTAATTTACTAGTAAAACTAGTAACAAATAGTAATAATGAAGAGTACTGAGTCCAAGATAATAAGGAGCAAAACTTGTAATAAAATAATAGTAATAAGGAAGTATGTATTGGTACTGATGAGCGTCGTGATAAAAAGTATAAAAATACCTGTTAATAAAAAAAAAAAAAAATCCTATAACAACAAAAAGAAAAATAAATAAAATAATAAAAAAAGCCCTGATGGCAAAAATGAGTCCAGTCTTCCTTTCAGAATGTTTAATTAAATTCTTCTGGTTGCAAATATAATTTACAAAATTATATTAAATCAGAAATTCCTTAAGGAAATTTTCATCAAGTTCTTTTTTCAAGAGGAAAGCAAAAAATGATACCTGGCATTGGAGAAAGAAAAAAAAAAAAAAGAAGATTATGTACTACATTAAAGAAAGGCTCTAATTCATAGGTCTAAAAAAAACTTTTATCAAAACTGATGATAATTTAGAAGGTCCTGGTTGCACAGACAAAATGATAAGTCTAAGTACAGTGTAGACAGAAAGTCTCCAACAGAGAAGAAAAGAGAAATTCTAAAAGCCAATGTTTGTCTTGTGTCAAGTTCCTTTCATTTGAAAAAAAAAAAAAAAAAAAAAAACAAACAATAATCTAAAAACTGATTATCAAGACACAAGAGATAGTGTGTCTTGATGGATTGAAAAAAATATGGTGGGAGGTTTCAAGTTAGCCCAAAAGTTGCTATAGATTACTATATCACTCTCAACTCTAAGTCCATCCTTCAGTTATGTGCCATGCATTATACACACTTAGGCGATCATGTATCTTTCGATACATAACTGACGAAGCAGATTTTTTCCCCGTTGCCATTTCTTTCTGTGGTAGACCAGTTGCCATCCAAGGCTATAGAACCTGGTCTGTCCTGCTATTTACCTATAGCTGGGAGAAGACAAGGATTCATACCTTTCCCAAGAGTATGAGCATGTAAGTGAATGTAATAGGTTTGACCTGAATTCGAACTCAGCTCTCCAATTCCTCAATCTGAGCTGCTATCCATTACTCCACTGCGCCTCCTTCAATCCTATCAATCCCATTTTAATTTTTCAGCATCCTTGGCAGAAACAGTCAGATGGGTCAAGTAAAAATATATAGAATTATTTTAAATAAATAAATAAAAATCAAACCAAATTCTTTAATTGCAGCTATAATCTTGTTGTAATGTTAAAAAAAGAAAAACTTGGTGCCTAAAAATAAGTATATGAATTATGTAATAGCAACAATAATTTTCATTTCTACTGATAAATGTTTGCGGAATAATTGGCCAGGTTTATACATAATTGACAAAATTCTCAACAAGCAGAATTGACAATATTCTCAATAAACAATAAAAAGAAGAAAAAAAATCAGGCCTATATATATATATATATATATATATATATAATGCAAATCAAAAGCAAAGCAACAATAAAACAGTAACAAAGTAAAAAGTTCACAAAATAGAAATAGTGTTCACGTTCAAAAAGGGATACAGTCAAGTGGTTATAGCTTTCTAACTTAGTCAAGGAAGAACAAAACTTGTGGATAAAACTGAGAATTGTCTATTTTTTTTTTATTGGTTAGTAAGAATCCCAGTATGTATCTGTATGATTTGTCTTTAAATTTGGATAGGAGAGGTTTTTAGCAGTCATTCCAAAGAGACTGATTCCTTTGAGGTGGTGTGTTGGTGACAATGAGTGCACTTGTGTATCTTTGCTATAGAAGAAGCAAAAGTTGATATGTAATGTGTCACATGATCAGCTTGCTGCATTTGAAGATCACCTTAGCTATTCATGGTATTCAATGTACAAAAAGACATGATTAAGTATAAAATCATGATTAACAAAGAGGAATTATTGTCAACTTTTATAATAATTTTTTTTTCTACTGCAAATATTTATAATTTTCTTTGGAAATTAGCCTTGTGGACTATTTCTTTGCATTTGAATAAGGTGGTGGGGGTTGATATGAGAAATGATTTTATGTTAGATTTCTTGCAATAAAAATATAACAGTAAGTACTTGTAAAATTTAATGAAAACTAGTTAAGTACTTTATGGTAATTCCTAATTGATAGCAGGCCAAACATTGTGAGCTTAAAACATTAAAAAATATATATACATATAATCTCCTTAAAAAATAAATAACAAAAATAATTTATTTTTTTTTTATTGAATTAACCCCCCAAGCAAGTATTACTGGGTGTGGAAGAATTTGAAACAGAAATATTACTAAGGAGTGAGAACAAAAGAGTAATCAGAAGGACAGTAGATAGCAATTGACATTACATTTAAATTTTTGAAGATTAAAGTTGTTCAGAAAGCATGGAGCTAGAAGGGAGTTCCACAAGCAATAAGTGTGAGAAAAGAAACTATTTACAGTTACATCTAGCCAACTTAACTGTAAATTGATGAGACTTTGTCACTGTATAGTATTGTGCTTATTCAAAAAGTCTAGGTACCATAGTGGGAGGCAGCCTTATGACAGTGAGAAAGTGACTGAAGCTGAGATGTCAGGACCAATAATATTGCTGATTTTTCTTTGGATTTTATCAAAATAAATAGCAGGAACACCAGACCATATATATCAGCAATATTCTAAGCATGAACAAATGGTAGATTTACAGATATGTTGGATAGATTCTGGAGACAAAAATTGTTTAGCATGACACAGTGAACCAACTTTCTCAGCAGCTGACTTAGCAATGGATTCAATAGTCTTTCCACTTAATGAAATAATAGTTTAAAACTTGTGTTTTTTTTTTTTTTTGGACATGTGGGCTGACAGTGACTGGCTGTGAGCTTACACACAGGGTCTTACCACTTATTTGAGAATACATCTTTACTATTCCATAAATGGAGGACAATCTAACAAAATATGGACCAAATCTCAACATTCTCATCTCTCTCTCAAATGTATTGAGTGCATTAACATGGTAGCTGCTGTTCTGGTACAGGAAATGAAAAGGCATGCCATGCTTGTGGCACAAGCTGCTAAGTTCAGTTACTCAAAATTGCCAACTTCTTAAGAGTGAACAGAAGGAATGACAGGTAGCTCCCCCACCCTGATTTGAATCCTCTGGGCATTGTTGAGAGAGACTAACTGAGGCAAAATAAAGAAAACAGCAACCAATGAGTAAATTCAAGCTCTCCCAGCTGGTATTTCAACCTTGAGTCGTTCCTTCTTGAGTTCTGTCTCAAAATCACACTAACAGACCGTTCTTGCCACCAACCGTGAACGTCACTCGAAGAACTAATATTTATTTGTATTAAAAATACAAAATGTGGCACATGGCCAAAGAGGGGGATGGGGAATGACGGTCTTCTTCTGTCTTTAATCTAAAACTTAGCTAGTCACAGACACTGACCCAAACATGCCAACAATAATCCAATCACCAAAACATCACATTCACTCCTACCTTTCTTACTACGTCCACCATAATACCTCACTTTCTCTATGACGTCCTAAATAGTCCCCTTATATACAAATATTGTTCATGGGGGGAGGGTCATAAAAATAACTTTTAAAATCCCCAAATGAATATTTACAAAATGAAATAATTATTTACAATAAACTAAACAAAACTGAGTTAGTAATAAAACCCCCATAAACTATGAATGTGGCAGAAATATCAGTTAACCGGACCTAAATCGATGCGGGACTAAAAAAAAATGAGTACACATCCATCAAGCATTCACACAAACACTCACTCATTCATACACAACAACAAATACGAAAACACACACCCGAAACGAAAGGCGTCCCGCATCCACCGGAAAACTGACATCACTAACCACCCTAACGAGGGAGGGATGGGGAATTAAACAAAAAGTAAAAATAGGGACAGAAATAAAAGGGACCAATGAGCTTACATACCCTAGCTAAGTTAAACAGGGAAAAAAAAGGAAAACTAAATATTCAACAACAAAACCTAGTCTAGCCTAATATCGGGGTGGGTTGCCTCTGTTCAACCCTGTTAGGACAATATTCTGTACCTAACCGACATCTAAATGCCACTCTAGGTCAGCCCCTTTCACTCTACACATTCGCGCAAGATTCACCCACCTTTTGCTGAATTCTGATGATGGGAGCCGCCGCCTTTCCGTCCTAATCTTGACTTTAAGCTGATGCCTAAAGTACAAGATCAGTTGGGAAGAGGTGAACTTCTCGCCTTCATAGAATCCCTTCTGTCGCGTCGTCCAAATCACGACTCGCATAACCCCTAGTAAGCAACAGAACACATAGTGTTCAGCCTTCACAATCAATTGCGATACCACATTGCTACAAACAGAACTGGCTTCCAGGACAAAAAACTTTCCCTGCAGCATGCGAACCATGAGGCCTTCAACAAACTTGCTACAACAGCACTACCGCCTTTGCACTGAAAAAAAAGGCGTGACCAACGGTCTCGACATTCCGAGTACAGCGACGACAGTTTGGATATTTCTCCAAGCCTGCTGAACAAAGTCTTTTGCCGACCCAGAGGGCCCCGAATCATCAGCCAGGTGAGTGATGCCTCATCGTTATTGAGACATTTCAACCCAGGCGCCCAAGGCCATATCGAAGCGAGCCTCCTGCTTCAGAAGACCGAGCTCGTCGATCAGACCATCTTGAACGGACCCCCCTAACTAACACTCGATATAATGCCTTACGAGACAACGCTTGGGCGTCGGAGAGGCCATCCGACGTCCGCAAGAGGAGTTTCAAAGCACGACGACATTCACGGTAGAAGGAGCACTCGCCACGAGGAGTACGACCGGCCTCCTCCTCGCACGAGTGCACACTTCTCAGGGATGGGAAATGTTCTGGACATCTTCTTTCCAAAAGGTGCCCACCTCATCCAAACCGCGACACATTCGGTCTAGAAAGGTAATGTAGCATATATTGACGAATCTCAATGCTAGGCATCCCCAGACCGCCCTCAGAGGATGAAGGCAACAGATCTTGCGACATACCATATGGGCCTTGCCTCTCCACAAGAAAGAGAACAAGGCCTTGACTAATGATATTAGTCGGGTATACGGAGTGGAAGCACAGAAAGACGGTAGAGGAGGATCGGATAGATGTGTGAACCACAAACTTCCGCCCTTCCTTCAGGAAAGTCTCCTCCGAGACCACAGGCTAGCCATGCCTCGCCCGCCCTTGTACCTCCGACCAATTCTTTTCCAACTGGAGATCAGGACCGAACCAGACGCCGAGTATCTTGATCGCCCATCCGTCCAGAGGAAAGGTCCGGGAAGAGAAACTCCTTCCACGCACCCAACCGCAAGCCCACAGACTTATCGCGGTTGATTTTGGCCCTGTCACCATCTCATACCCACTGATCTGCTTACTGACTTCGCGTTAATCTCGCTCTGCTCAACACAAGAACCCAAACGTCGTCAGCATAGGCAGAATACCTGGCCGAGGTGGAAGCACCAGGCAGCGAAATACCGCGTGGGACCGGATTCGCCTTTAACTTGCGAAGGAAAGGCTCCAACGCAAGAACGTAAAGCAGAGGCGATAGCGGACAACCTTGACGAATGGAGCGAGACAATACGAAAGGCTTCGATCTTACCCCATTCACTTCCACCAGCGCACCGGGGTCGATACAAGAGTCGGATCCAGGAGCAAAGTCGGCTCAAACCGCCGCCGAAAGGACAGCCTCCAGAAATCGATGGTCAACCCTATCGAAGGCCTTGGACTGATCTAAATTGATCAGCGCGGCTTCACTGTCGACTTGTTCTAAGATCAAAGCGTACCATATGAAGGTTATCCTGAATAGTCCTGCCCTTCACAGCACAAGTCTGTTCAGGGCCAATCAGACTAGACAGGACAAGCTGCAAACGGTTGGCTAAGATCTTCGCCAAAATCTTTAAGTCAGTGTTTAACATCGTTAAAAGGCGAAAGTTCCCTAACCCATCCCCACCGTCCTTGTCCTTACGCAGCAACAGATGACACCCCTGGTGAAGCGTTGAGGTAAAGACCCTGCCTCATCCAGTGGTTGTACATCAGTTCCAGCAAAGGAACAAAAACGTCGACAACCTCAAGTAAACTTCGTGGGAAGACCATCTAATCCCGGAGACTTATCCAGGCCAACCTGCTTCAGCGCTTCCCAGATTTCCGACCCTGTTATGGGACCCTCGCACCTAGCCACTTCAGCTGCCGAGAGGCAGGGAAAGTCAACTAAATAGGCGTACGAACTGAGCAGAGCTCAGACCGGGCTCTCTGGTGAAAAGCTCCTGAAAGTAATCTCAAAAGACCTCACATATGCCCAGCGTTTGTAGTCACGGTCCGCTTATCCGGTAATGTGGCGACGCTATATATCGCCTGGCCGTGTTTCGATTTTCCTCTACACGCAGTTCAGCGGCCATATTCGTTGCCTCAGAAGACATTCTTTTTAACCTAGCCCTAACTACTAGAGCTTGATCCTTCTTGATAAGCAAGGCCAACTCTGCCTTAGCTAAGACTATGTCCCCACTAACACGGGATTTCACGGCCCGATCAACTTTTTCTTCTAAAGCCGTTTGCACCGCTAATTTATCTAAATTGAGCCGACGACTAAAATCGGCAGCAAACGTTCGTATCTTAGATTTTAAATTGCCCCACCAGGCATTTCCCACAACCGCTCCCGTCAATTCCCTCTGGATCGTTAGTAGCAGCTGGTCCCGAAACCCTGATCACTGAAAAGCGAACAGTTCAATTTCCAGTAACCAGCCAACCTAACCTTAGGTTTATCTAAGTTTACACGGACCCGGACAAGCCTATGATCCGTATAAACTATATAATGGAAACTTGGACACCCTAAGAGCCCTACATCGACTCTCCTAACTAAGACTCGGTCCAGGTAGCTCGCAAAGCGAGCCAGGAGCCGAGCTGCCACTAGTTGTCCAAGTCCATACTACCTCCCGAGGGTGTTCATTCCGGAACTTATCGACGAGATCAAACCCATCGATAAAGTCCCGAAATGGTTTCACATCTGGGTTTTAGTACCTTTTTGTGCCCTATCACGATCTATATCGGGGTCAAGGACAGCATTCCAATCCCCGCTAAAACTACCCGGCGAGACGTCGTCAAGAACGGCGCGATCTGCGAAACAAAGCAGGCCGCTCGGAATGGATATTGGGCGATATAAACCCCAATGAGACGAAGAAGCTTATCCTTTATGGTAACATCCAGCACGCAAAGCCTGCCCGCGGATCCGCCGAAGACAAGGGTACATGCAGCCTTCAAAGACCTGCTCACTAGCCAAGAGACACCCCTCGAACAACCATCAAAACAAGCTGAATAAAGGGCGAACCCCTTAGACAGTATGTCCTCATGATCATGAGAAGAAAACCGGTCTCTTGTAAACAACATATATTCACCCGAGGCGCTGAAGGTCACGAGAGCCTCGCCCTGCAGACTTCGGACCTCAGGCCCGGGCATTCAAACTAGCTAACCAGAGAGCCATTGTGAAGCCGATTAGGGTTGCCTCAGGATAGAACATGGCTGGGGTGAGGACACCCACAGCTTGTCCCATTGAGCCAGACATCATCTCAGTATCGAGCGTGTCATCCTGGGACAAGCCGCCGATGTCCATAGGATAGGTTAATTTAAGGGCTCTATATAGGGATGGGTGAACATAAATAGGGACCCTCCTTTACAATTTTTGTTTTCATCCAAATTTTCCTCAAGAAGGACGACAGCTGGGGGCACCACTTTCAAGGATGATTTTGCCTCCTCTACCATGCCCCAGATCTCCCAGCGTACCGGGCCAGTTCTTATGACGATAAGTTGGTTTTTTGCCTTGTGGAAATTTTCTGGCACCTCCACATCCACACCCTTGATGTGCCGAAATTCCACAAGACTTTCAAGGGCTTCGGGTTCTTCGTTTGACCAAGACCCTTTCCGCCTGCTCCCCGGGATCTGCTGCAGACGTCTTCCCTGTGAGATATGGTGGCTTGATTTTTTTTTTTTTTTTTTCTGTGACAACTTGTGAATCTGGGCTCCTTACCCTTTTCTTTTGTGGAGACTGGATAGGAGTTGAGATGGGTGTGATGTTTGGAGTGGTGGAGGGTGTCATGCCCGAAGGCGTCCTCACAGGTGAAGGTTTTGATGAGTAGAAAGATTTAGTGTCGGAGAGTTCGACAGAGATTTAGGTGGAGGAGGTTTCACAAAAGGTTTTTCTTGGATGAAGTAGGGGAAGACGGGGCAGAGAGTAGAGGGCGGTGCCCCCAGCGATTTTGGTTTTTATCCCGCTTAGCATCCAACTGTTCTTTTAACTTTTTAAATCTAGGATCTTTTTCCAGCTCGGCTCATTAGCTTTTTGGGTATCACTGGCGTTTTTTTTTTAGGGGCGGAGGCGTCGCCCTCAGAGCTGACAGAGGGAATGGGGCTGTAGGTGACTTTGTCCCTGGTGTCATGTTGGGACTGAGGAACCGCTGTTTGGGTCTTCCCTTGCCCCTAACTCACGCCATTCCCCTCGTCCTTCTCCTTATCCACACTTGTGGCAGGCGTTGGTCTCGGGGTAATGAGGGTTGGGACCCAACAGAGGGACTTTGCCCATCGGTCCGCCTCGCAGCTAGGCCCATTACAGGCGCCATGAATTTTTTCCTTATCGGCCAAGGGGGGATTTTGGTCACCTGAAGCCGGAACTCAGGGGCCTTCTTCCCTGGGCAGGAGGAGGAAAGGTGACCAGTCTCTCCACACCTCCAGCAAGTCGGACGCCTACCAGTCACTATGACCGGCATTTTCCGGTCGCCTAACACCAAACAGTTGGGGACGGACTTGAAGGCGTTCTGGTCAAGCATAATATCGAAAGTCCATCCCCGTTCAGATTGTCGGAGAGAGCCCCTAAAATCTGGCCGTACTGCATAAAAAAATGCAGCCAGGAGCTCTCCAGAAATTTGAGGAGGAACCTCAAAAACGGCCACCCTGGTCCGCCTCAAACCCTTCATATTCGGTTCTTATTATAAAATCCTTCGTGATTAATTCTTTTTTGGCCATGGCCAGGCAATCTTCCGTGTGGGCAGCAGAATGTCCCACATGAAAAAACCCGTACCCTTAATAACTCTTTGGGGTTTTATCCCCAGGGACAAAAGTGATTTGATCACAGTGTCTTTTGTGGAGCGACAAATCTTTTGGGTTTTTTTGTCACCACAAAACAGTCACCATTCTCTTTGAGAACATATCGAGTTCCCGGACATCATCGACGAACCCATCTTTATTAACAAGATGGGCGTAACTTTTCGCCTTATCCAGGAAATCCGCCATGTTCAGCAAGAGGGCAACTCCTCTTTAGTCTTATTTTGCATCTCTTTAGGCACTTGGTCTAGTTTAGAAGCATCTCCTTTTTTGGAGATGCTCTTGTCTTTTTGGGCTTCCATCAGCCCGCTTTTCAGTTTTCTTCTCAGAGTGGTCGGCTTTATTTGCCGAACCAAACAGGTCTTTTTTCACATTGGCCTGACTATTGCCGTCGGCCATGTTGTAAAAAAAAAATGTGGAAACTACCACCTGCGGGTTTTCAAATTCTTCACAATCACGGGGAGGAGAGTTGGGGAAAATATAAAAATATAAAATAAATAAAGAAAGCCTGGATAACCCAGGAAATAAAAAATGATAAACAGAAAAAAAAAACGGAAAGAAAATAAACAGGTAAGTCTTTTTAAACAAACAAAAAAAAGATAAAAAATGGCGCCCGAAGGCAGCCAAAAATAAAAGAAAAACCAAAAACTTCCTCTTTTTCACAAAAAACTTTCAAATGTACTAAAAAAAAAGAATAAAAAGGATAAAGTTTTGCGACGCTGACGCCGCTAAAGAAAATGAATTAAAAGAAAAATAAACTAGTCAAACGTAAACAAAAAAAGGAGAAAAAAGCGACTGAAGTCAAAAAAAAAAAAAAAAATTAAACAAAAGGTTCTTTTTCTTTTTCTTTTTGTCTAAACTGTTCCGCTGATAGAAAAATAAACAAAAATAAAAAAAAGTCGTCCGGTAAGACTTTGTCAAACCGGACTAAAAAAAAAAAAAAAAAAGAAAAAAAGAAAAAAAAATGTGGGCCGAAGCCCAAAAACAAATTAAAAACAAACAAAAGAAATAGAAAAAATTAAAAAGAATGAAACTAAAACAATAACTTATCAGGCAAACGTCCGGTGTTTCAAAAAAAAGGTTCTTCCAAGTCGTCAAGTAAATCAAATTTTTCGCTGACCAGCAGTACACAAAAAAAATTCCAAAAGCAAACAAAACAGAAGTCAAAAAAAACCAGTCCAACCCTGGTCGTTCAAAACAACACCCGTCACTCGAAGAACTCCCCTACTGGGAAAAAAGTAGTTGCTTTTATATTTGTCCATATACCCATAATCCCTTGCGTCTTCATGTGATCCCATAATTCATTGCGTCCATGTCCCATAATGCATTGCATCTTTATTGCATAAAAATGCAATGCAAGTCCCCCCTCATTCTTTTACGTTATCTGGCCGAGGACGGATTACGGCAGAGCGTTAGTGCTTTTTTCTCCCTCATTTCAACTGCAGTAGCTTTACATGCTAAGCAAATACGGGCTCTTTTTTGGCAGGGACAAGGCAAGTCGCGACCAGTTGTGCTCGTCCCAGGTTCTGTCTCATGTCCGCCACACTAACCAATGGCTCCATAATACAAAGATCACCATAAAGAGCATGGTGACTAAAATAAACAAAAACCATCTAATCTGGGCATGCAGTTGCTTTTAAAGCTGCATCAATAGCATTTTGAGGTTGACAGCACTTTCATAGAAAAAAAAAAGTGAAGATTATTCAAAGTTGACCATATGTATAATTCTTTCAAAAATATTACTGAGTTTACAACTCAATATTTTTTTCGCTTTATAATTTGTTCTCAGTTACCTGGTGCACTTTCTATATACTAGTATAAAGCACAACTTTGGTATACAAAAATAAATTTATTTACAAATGCTAATTCGCAGTGCAGTGTAATGGATAGTGGCTTCGATTGAGGAATCGGAGAGCCGAGTTCGAATTCCAGTGAAATCCATTACATTCACTTACGTTCTAATACCCTTGGGAAAGGTATGAATCCACTTCTTCTCCCCCCAGCTATGGGTAAATAGCAGAACAGATCAGGTTCTATAGCCTTGGATGGCAACTGGTCTACCGCAAAAACAAATGACCTACTGCGGGAAAAAAAATCTGCCTCATCAGTCATGTATCAAAAGATACATGATCACCTAAGCATGTATGGCACATAACTGACTGAATTCCCCTTCCCACTTAAACCACAATGTCATCTATTATTTTTTTTATCTGTTGGAATTTCTTTTTTTTTTTCTCAGTGAAGAATTATCATTATTATATACTTTGCTATTTAAAACGGAAAACCCATTTTGCTTGTTAGGCTAGCAATGTTTTGGCCAAATTGAACTCACAGAGAACCACATATGTTTCAAACAATGCTTAATCACCTGGGATACAGGTGCAAAAGACATGGTCTGGTGGATTAAAGCCAATTAATTCAGGATTCAATCACTTGGTAGTGTTGAAAATTTAGTGAAAGAAATGGACAAATGAAACAAAGGGGAATAAAACTGGTGAGTGCTAATAGATATGAAATATTCCCTGTCTAAGCATGGAAAGAAAATATCTACATTCCTTCCCATGAATTGAATAAAGTGTTTAGTTTGTGTAGAAGAGAAGACGACTTACCTCATGTGGCAAAGCGAGCATGTATATGCCTGGTGTACAAAATGAGTGAAGGAAAAGAAAAAGAAATATGGCCACCCTGACACCCTAATTTAAGAAAGACACCGTCTCAAAGCTAGGAGAATTTGTGAAAGTGGGTGAACATATGTAAATTTTTTTGCCAGATCAGCTGAGCATAAAAATCACAACGCCAGAGAGTAGAGAATAAGTGTATAGATAGTTTGTTTTTGAATGCGGTGCTGCTTGTATAGAGAGACATTGTCAGTTGGAAAGAGATTACTTGGATCAGTTTCATACAGTTTGAAATTCCAAGAAGATTACTAAATATAAAGGCAAGAAACCTGAAGAAGGCCACAGGATCGTAAAGTTAGTCTAAGCACCAAAATAAACATGTTGATCCAAATAGTAAACCATATAATAATTTCATATTGATTTTTTTTTGTAATATAAATTTATTTAAACAATGAATGTAAATTATTCTAATGGTTATATTTTAGGCTTAATGTTATCAGCCAGTTATTATTTAAAAGACTCTTCCAAAATGATCTCTTCTGTAATTTGTTTTTTTTTTGTTTTTTTAAATGCCATGTCCCTTCAGAATTTAGGTGATCATAGCTCTCCACAAATTTCCTTTACTACCTGTGAACTGTAATCACTTCATGGAGAAAGTCACAGAATGGTTTCCCATTACTTCTCCAAGGCTTTGAATTCAGAGTTGTCCCTCTAGATTAGTTGCCACCCAAGGCTAAAGAGCCAAGTCTACACTGCTATTTAATTCCACAGCTAAAGGGAAAAGAAATGGACTCATGCCTTTCCCCTGGGCATTTGAACTCAGCCTGCTCATTTCACTTTCCATACCATCATACTATCCACAAATCTACTGCAGTATGTGTGTGTGTGTGTGTGTATAAGACATTTTTATGTTTATACATTCTTTTTATAGATACAAATATTTAAGTAAATGCTCTGTTTATAATAAACAGTATTAAACAACATTTACCAGCCTGTATAAACATAAAAATGTCTTAAAATAATTGTCACATTTTGTCCATTTAATAATAAATATATATTAGGAGGCATGGTGGAGTAGTGGATAGTGGCTTGGATGGAGGAATTGGAGAGCCAAGTTCAAATTCCAGTCAAATCCTGTACATTCACTTACATGCTAATACTCTTGGTAAAGGTATGAATCCTCTCCTTCTACCTCCAGCTATGGGTAAATAGAAGGACAGACTGGGTTCTATTGCCTTGGATGGCAACTTGTCTCGGAGAAGGATAACTCTGAATTCAAAACCTGCGGAAGGTCATTTGGGGAGCTTGCAACATGTAGTGCACTGGGTCTCTGTATTCGGTCCTTCAAAAAGTGTGGTTGGTTCTGCAACAAAATCTTTACCACTATAATCAAATCATATGTGCTGGTGTCTGGGCTGTCAGTTCATAGAAACTGAGCTGCTTGACCCACATACGTCAAATACGACAAGAGAGTCCAACATCTAAAAAAATTACAATTAATGTAAATACATAAACTTAAGTAAATAAATTTAAGATTAAAATAAATACGTAAATTTAAGAGAGAAGATGAAAGAACCAACCAGAGCATAAAACAAGTAAATAATTGCTCGCATACCGCCAAACAAATTCAAAGACCATAAAAAATTGTCTTTTTGTCTGCACAGAGATGGTTGCTGCAATTTAAAGCAAATGGCCTCCATGACTAACAAATGGTATTTGGACCTGCCTGTATGCAGAATAGAAAATGAGTCCATCATAAAACGTGATGAGCATATCCCATTTTCCAAAAGGTGTTACCCGCTTTGCTGAATTGTGTGCCGACTGTGACACAAGAGTATGATTACTTGAATGTAATCTGATATGTTTAGGAACATGTTGGCTCATTCTTGTTTCCAATCTAAGGCCTGTCTGCCCTATATAATCAGCTACACACTGACATTTAAACTTATAGATAAGTAAACTTTTATTATGATAGGGCAGATGGTCTTTAGTAAATGAAGGAAAAACTGGCCGGGTACCAAAAACAACGCATAACTTGGCTGAAAAGAAAGTAGCAGAGACAATAGTAGAAACTGTCACTCAAAATTTTACATTTTCTGTCATGCCAAGGCAATTTTAGATAGATCGGACACAGACTAGGACCAAATTTTGGAGACATATTAAAATTATCTATCTTCCGTTCTATTGTTCGATCAACAATATCAGCTGGAAAATCATTATTATTAATCTGTGTTTAATAAAGGAAGGGACAACACCAAAAGACAGACAAGAAAAGAAATTTTCTTTTGGTACATAATGAACTTAATTTGTACCATAGTCTAATAGAATTATTCAAGTCCTTAATAATAATCCTGTGGTATCTAAATTTTAAATGTTGGAATAATGCTTTGATACCACAGAATGAATAGATAGATTTGAACAAACTCAATTTTATGCTTTTTTTTTTTTTTTTTTTATTAGGACCTAGGTTGCCTTTCGGCCAATGCTTCTTCATGGGCTGATTGTTGATTTTCAATGTAACCAAAATAAAATTTAACATTGTAACTGGAATATATGCTCACTTAGTATATATTATCAGTCACACATTGAGCATTTAAGGGACAGATCATATTTTTTTTGCCAGTTGTATTTACATTGTCTTTGTTGGAAATATATTTGTTTAATATAATTTTGTTATGCTGGAATATGGTTTTATCTATGTTATTAATTTAATAATATATTCACCACTCTAAAATAAAAAAAATCTTTAATTTTTTCACTTACACATACACACTATCTAAAGAAACATTTTATACAAAGAATTAAATGCTAATGTGATTAATGATGAAATCACTTCACTAACAAGACTTAATGAGACATTAACTTACTATCAATTTCTTGAATAATAAGAGCCTTATATTTGAGTTGTTGTCAGATAGAAGACATATGCCAAGTACTTTCGACAATTTCAAATTGTCATCTTCAGGGTGCAATTTTTCTTATATATTGGCAAATACTAAGACAAAATGTGTGTAAACCAAAAGATGTTTTTTTTAATAAATTATGCTATTTATTGACAGTTGAATATATGTTTCAGAGTATGCAATGCTAGAGTTTTTGTTGAAATCAATCAAGTGAGAATTTTGCTTGAATTTTGAAAATACATGTGTGTATGTAGGATTAATGTGGAGAAACTTGTCACTTAACTGAGTGGTATTATTTCAGTCATGCTGACTGAAAAGTTTTGTGAGTGCTTTGTTGTAATGCCTTCACTCTTTGGGGCTATTGGCTTCTCTCCTTGACTTTTGATAGCAAACACCTTAAGACAAAAATCTTGCCTGCCTAAAATGCCTTTCCACCAGGAAACTAAATAAAAAGAACCAGCACTTTTGGCACTTAACCCTCTTACAATTTAATACAAGAGAGAGTGTGTGAGAGAGAGAGAGAGAGAGAAATTCCTACACTAATTACTGAACAATGACAATCTTTGTCTTCAATTCAGAAGCTACAAATTAAGTACTGAAACTGCCTCAAATAAATTTTATATTAAAAATCGCAAAGTTCAAATCATCAAATACTACTTTTAATGTTACTGTAGTGATTTTCCCACCACTCAGTATTTTAACTACCTTCACCTTCTTGCATCAAAACAAACGCCTATGGTGGGCTATGTGAAAGTTTTTTTTTGTGAGGGGGACTGAACTATACTTTTGTATCATCTAGGTACACCTCTGAAGTTCATGTTTTGCATTAGTTTTCCAAAAGAACATTTAGTAAAGGATAAACTACTTTAATTCATCTATTCACTTGTTTTATTCCCATGATAAAAATACAATGAACATTTTGGTCTTTGCTATATCACTTATACAGGGTGTATTAAACATACTTTTACAAACTTTGGGGGCAGGCTCCTCACACCAATACAAAGAGAAAAGTCCATATAAACATATGCCTGCAAATACCTTGTTTTACAGTTATTAAGACAGTCACCTACAATTCCAGCCCACACATTAATCGTAAACTGATGCTGGTATCTAACCTGTATTGTACTATGGGGATACTTATACCACCCACAAACGTTGGTTATGTAAATTTGTTATTCCATGTCTTCTTAATGTTGCCTCATTCATAAACAAGACTGAAGAGACAAACAGTTTGTGCAATAAACCATTGGCAAATTTCTCCTGTGCTGAGTAATCAGAGGGCGAAAGATCCTACACACTTTGCAAATGATACGGATACAGGAGCTGCTCTTGAATGACATGCTAGGGCAACTTGACACGGATAGTCCCCAACACCCTGTAGAATGTTCTCCATGGTTTGGTGGACGAGCATATCTTGGTCTTCCTTGCTCCATAGTTTGTGGTGCCATGGATCCTGTCTCAGCAACATGATGATAAACAGCAGCAAAAGTTGGATGACACTGCTGCTTTCCCATCCTGGGTATGACAAACTATATCCATGTCCTGGGTAAGACGATAAACTACATCCAACAGCAAGGCCTCTGATCAGGAGGTTTTGAGGAGCATGGAACCATCTCTTAATTGCTGATGTTCCCAGGTTGACCCTGACCTGTCAGGGTCCCAGCTATGGGCAAATAGTTAACACCCAAACTTGTGTCAAAGTAGGTTTTAATACCAGAAATACTTTGTAATAATAAAAAAATTATTACCAGCAAAAAAAAAAAAAAAAAAAAAAAAAAAAAAAATCAGTAATACAAACAGCTATACATTGTTTGAAAAAAAAATAAAAAATTGGAGAATGTAACTCGGAATACATAATAGTGCAAACAAAATATTACCAAGTGAGTAATTTAAAAAAAACAAAAAAAAAACTTTTTATGAAAATAAAACCACCCAAATTTCATAAAAGAAGTTGGATTGTACTCAAAAATATGAGTAATTGAAAAATGGTTCAAATATATATGTATACATACACACTTTTTTTTTAACCAAACTATCGCTATGAATATTTCAAAAATTTTGTTGGCATCTAATGACTCACTGAGGTTGATATGCCATGAAACAAAACACCAACTGCTGCTTTCAATCTGGTAACACATTCTAATATAGCCATGCAGCCCCATGTCCATCACTATTCACATGGCTGTATATAAAAATCATTTCTGCCTGCTCATGATATGAATATCCTGCCATTGTTAAATGGAAAAATTCTCAGTTACACATGTTAAACGTTGAAGATGGACTGTACACAAATGACAAATGTAACCTTGTCTACATAGCAACACAGCACCATAAGGATTTTCAGACATATGTTTATATGAACTTTTGTCCTTGTTTTGGTGTGAGGAACCTGCCCCCAAAGTTTGTAAAAGTATTTTGATACACCCTGTGTGTGTGTGTGTGTGTATGTTATATATATATATATATATATATATATGAGTAAATGAAAGAATTTAACAAATACATAAATTCTAACTGCAGTATTACAAGTTATAGAAATGATTGATACATTATAAAATTCTTAAGCTCATTTTTGCTAATCTAATTCTGGTTGGTTAAAATAGACTACTTATTCACCATCATCTCAAATTCTCCTATGATAAAGTGGTACCCTTGTTAATAAACATGGTTATATATATAATAATCTTTTGACAGACAAGTCTTAATAATTTTGCCACAAATAAATAATCTTTCTGCCAACAGATATTTCCATATAAAGATTTAAAAAAATTGACGCTTTACAAATAAGAACAAATATGAGTAAACAGGGAATAATGATGACACAGTGAAGAGTAGAGAGAAAAAAAAAGACAAAGAGAGAGAGAGAGAGAGAGAGGGAGGGAGAGACGAAAGACAGAGAGAGAGAGAGACGAGAGACAAAAGAGAGAGAGAGACGAGAGACAAAAGAGAGAGAGAGACGAGAGACAAAAGAGAGAGAGAGACAAAAGAGAGAGAGAGACAAAAGAGAGAGAGAGACAAAAGAGAGAGAGAGACAAAAGAGAGAGAGAGACAAAAGAGACAGAGAGACAAAAGAGACAGAGAGACAAAAAGACAGAGAGAGAGAGAAAGAGAGAGAGAAAGAGAGAGAGAGAAAGAGAGAGAGAGAAAGAGAAAAGACAGAGAGAGAAAAGACAGAGAGAGAGAGAGATAGAGAAAAAAGACAAAACACTGGTTGAAAAAAAACTGTAAAACCCAAAGCATATACAAAAACACACAAAAATAAAATAAAAAACATCTTCCCAATGATAAGTGATGCATGTTCAAATCTTACTGAAGTTGGATACTTTATTTATGATCCATA
>CAHIKZ030000981.1:655000-660000 GCA_903632075.3 Acanthosepion pharaonis | reverse complement strand
TGGCAGACCTAAAAAGAGGGGGAGAATTAATGCGAGAAAGAAAAAGAAAAAAATACTAGAAGGTAAAAAATGAGTGAGATGTCATGATCAAAAGAGGAAAAAGAGAGAGAGAGCGAGCCGAGAGAGAAGAGTGAAAAGACACAGAGAGAGAAGAAAAGAGAAGGAGAGAAGATGAAAAAAGAGAATAGATGAAAAAGGTAAAGAAAGAGAAAATTAAAGAGAAAAGATAAAGTGAATAGGAAAATCATAGAAATGATTTACCACCACCCCCACCTCGTACTGCCGTGTGGGGGAGATAGTGAATGAGATTATTTGATGCTTCTCCTTCTGATCTTTATTTATTTTTTAAATTAGGAGAAAACAAAAAGAAACCATTGCAAGCTTCTCTTCTCTAAACAAACTATATTTCAATCCACCTTTGTTGCTTTTACAGCAGGCTAAAGGTTATTAAGCACACTTACTGCCTATCAATGTCAATTTCTACATTTGACAAATTACACAGAGCTATCACTCCATCCTGAACTAGCTGAAGAAAAAAAAGAAAACCAAAAAAAAAAAAAAAACACTTGTTTTCATTCCTTTGTTTTTTTGACCAATGGAGAGCAGGTGTCTAGTTTATAGTCATATAATAATACTCAAAATAACAAAGTTCTCATTTAAATTACTCAAAGACAAATTTTATGGTTCACATAAAATCTTTTAGCAGCAACAAACACAGCATAAAAAAAGGAAAGTGGGAGAGAGGCAAGAAAAAAAAAAAAAGAGATTAAAAAGAAAACATAAAAAAAGATAAAAGAAAAGGAAAGAAAAGGAAAGAAAATTGGTTTTCAGCTTAACCCTCCCCACCAGTCCATGGCGACTGGGTAAATGTCACTGTTTCTAACAATTTAAAGGGTTCATTTTGATAGGTTTGTCTGTGTGACTGTACAAGTTTAACTATTTAAAAAAAAAATGTGGAGGGGGTGGGGGTGACACCTCATTTCTTCTCACTGTTAGTGTTATGTAATGAATCTGTTTTTCAGTGCATTTAGTAAAAGTTTAAAGTTTTTTCTAATACAGTAAACTTGCTCTGTTATACTAAAGCTATTTCAACTAAAGCAAGGACTTCTTGCATATTTTAACATTGCTTCAAATATTTGTGATGAGGAGTTTTGCACCAATAGCTTAAATTATATTTTATAAGTTACTTGTTATATCCAGAATGTATCTGCAAATTTTTAACATCTCAAAAAAACAGTTGAACAGCTTTGATGTTACTTGACAACAAATCAATTGGAACTTACTGTACATGCATGAATTGAAACTCTTCTTTGGGGTTACTCGGTAATGAGACACCACCAAATGAGCTTGTGTACTGTGTGAAAAATTGCATTCACAACTAGCTGGAAAGAAAGAAAAAAGAAAAAAAGATCAAAGTTTAAGGTTATGTTTTTTCAGCACCTGCCCCCTTCACCTCTTACAAATTAAATCTGGCTCCTTGCAACTTCTGGCTGTTGCTGTTAAAAGGGAGAAGATTTAAGACCATGGACAGCGGTCAAAAAGACGCTAATGTGGTAGCTGATGGCAACAGCAAAAAAGTCTTTGCAGACTATTTTTAAAAGCAAAATGGACATTGGATAAATGTGGATCATTTACAGATGGGCCTCAAAGAACAAATCTCATCCTTCCTGTAAAGGATCCCGACGATAAACTACATCTGTCAACAAAGCTTCTGATTGGGCAGTTTTGAGGAACATAGAACCCCCATCTTAATTGCTGTTGTTCCCAGGTTCACCCTGACCTGGGTGGTAGCACCAGTTGGGGTCCCAGCTATGGGCAAATAGTTAACCCCTGAACTGGGGTCAAAACACTATGAAATTATAAAAAATTTTATAGTAAAAATACCAGCAATATATTTTCATAGTAAAGAAATTACCAATTTACATTTAAAAATTATATATTTTTTTGTCAAAAAAATTACTATTGCTCACAAGAAAATAAAATTTTGGCATTAAATGACCCATAAGAAATTGTTATGTTGCTAAACAAACAAATCTCAAACATTCACAAGTTTCATCAGCTCAAGCCCCACTTAAGGACTTATTATAAAAAAAAAAAACTGAACAAAGTAAAGTTTAGTAATTTGACTTTTAAGAAAAAATAATCATTTCTCACATTATTTTTACAATTTAAAAGTAATCCAAATAATATAAGATTTCAAAAATAGCATGAAGAACAAACTCATAATCAAGATCCTTAGAAAAGATTAATAAGATAAGAACATAAAACGGTCTTTTCTTCCTTGTCAGCTGCATTGATTGTGTCAAGTTGCATTTATACATATGAAGATATTGGAGACATCAAAATAGAAAAAACAAATCTTCACACATTCATTAGTCTTCATCAGAGAAAAAAAAATTATTTCATTGCACATTCCCATTAAAATAGGTGCAACTACAAAAAAAAACATGATACCTAAGGTTTAAAATGAATTTTTAAAAATAAAAAATCTTTCTTGAAGCTTTTAGTTTTAATTTCAAATAAGCAATAAGGAATATTTGCTGATTTAAAGTATAATTAATCCGATCTGAAACAAATATTATTTACTTAAGTTTAAAATATCGCAGAAATGCATTTTTTTAAACCCGACTGTAGCAGTTTATTTAAGCTGTTGAAATGTTTGACAGCTTGATAATAGAGTTATCTAATATTGTTCTATAGGGGCTTTAGCAGTAAAAAAAACTAATTGAATATAACGTGAGCACCTTTTATATATAACTTTTAAGTACTCAATCTTAAAAATGCAGGCAAATATTCTACATAAACTAATGTTTTATTGAATTTTAAAAATTTGGGCTTTAAATTTACTATAGCTATCATTTTATTTTCTGATAATGTTGTGTATAATGTTGTGTTTTATAGATACAGGTGCCCTGTATCTATAAAAATTGGCATGTTTATTAAGCACGTACAAAAAAAAAAAAAAATTCTTTTAAAAATATTGGTGTTTGTAGATTTGTACTAAACTTCTCCCTTTATGATATAGCTTTTACATAATAATATCATCAAAAAGGGTGGAATTAATACAGAACTTTAAAATATTAACATAAATTATTCTAAATGAAATTTAAAAAAAAAAAACAGCTCTTGTAAAAATTCATTATTCATAAAAAAATTTATTAAGACAATAGTATCTTTAATATATTTTATTTATAAAAGCTTTTCTAATTAAATAATGTCTTAGTTTTATTGCATTTTTTATTTTACAATTCAGAGCAGATATTCAATTAATGGTTCTGTTTGATAAAACAATTTGATGATTTAAATTCTCTGAAGAGTCTTGCTTTTAACTAATAAAAATACGAAGAAGGTGGAATTTTAATTTCTTGAAATTTCATAAAATTAAGTAAATGGGGGTAACAGATATATATATAAAAAAAAATAAATAAATTTCCAAAACAATGCATTAATGCAAAAAAAGTTGCTCAAATTTCCAATACTAATATTTGGCCCACCCACTGATACAAGAAAAACAAAATTTTTAACAAAAAATTTGGACATGCAAGAAAGGATTAAAAAATTTAATTAATAAAAAAAGAAATACTTTGGTCTTTCCTCTTAATAATATCAAGCATTTTGGCAATAGAACTTTGTTTTTATCAAATTTGGGGTCTTTTTTCATCATGGTATGCTCTTTTTTAGGCAATCTTTGGAGATACCTGCATTAAAAAACAAAAAACAAAAAAAAAACACACACACAAGTTGTCAGTTTTAAATAATTAACTATTCAAATGGTGATGACTACTACATTTTCTTCCAACAACTTTTCAACAACTTTTCCTAAAAAGTGTTACTGGGAAAACAGAGAAAACCCTGATCAAAATTCTAGTTGATTTAAAAACCTACCACACAAAGATACTGTATCATAAGCTCTGACTATGCCATGGTCAAAGCAACATGTATCAATAAATTGCAATTAATGTTTCTTTGATGCAGTTTCTGGCTGAACTGTTCCTAGATATGAAAAGGCCATCTGCGGATAGATGTGCATGTATAAGACATGTGTTTGATAAATATAGCTACAATACTGATAGTCTAGCAAGTAAGGGCTGGGTTACTACATTAGTCTTAACAAAATTACAAGAACACGAAATACCAGACAAGTTTACATGGTAGATGCTCTCAATTTTCTAAGAAGTTTCAGCTTATAAATGAGAGGAAGAGAGAGAGGAAGGGAGAAGAAAGTGAGGGAGGAGGGAGGAAGAAAGCTAGGGAGGGAGGGGTAAAGAAAGCTAGGGAGGGAGGGGTAAAGAAAGCTAGGGAGGGAGGGGTAAAGAAAGCTAGGGGAGGAGGGTAAAAGGGGGAGGGAGGGGGTAAAGAAAGCTAGGGAAGGGGTAAAAAGCTAGGGAGGGAGGGGTAAAGAAAGCTAGGGAGGGAGGGGTAAAGAAAGCTAGGAGGGAGGGGTAAAGGAAGCTAGGGAGGGGGGGGAAGCTAGGAGGAGGAGAAATAAAGAAAGGAGGGAGGGAGGGGGCTAGGGAGGAGGGAGAAATAAAGAAAGCGAGGGAGGGAGGGAGGGTCAGTTTGAAATTCCAATCACATGAAGAAGGCCAGTGCATACAATGGCTGAAATGTCATGAATATGGCAACAAAGATGAGGACAACAGTTCAAACGATGTAAATGACGTAAATAATAATCTTTCTTGTATAAAATATGAATGTACTCAATCATTACAAATGTGATAGTTTCAGAGTAAACAAACTGTCAAAGACATTTCACTGCTGAGTAAGCTCAGAGGAAAGTGTGTGTTCCATGCATAATGTAGTAAGTTCCTTTCTGATTGGTTGTCAGGTTACAGCAAATCTGTGTAACTGGTTCTTGAGACGTTTAAAATGGCTTCCTGGACATACCTCATATTTGCATTTACTGTCATCAAAAGAACCACCATGTTTTTCTTCTTACTTGCTCATTTTAATATTGATAATAATCATTTTTGAGGAAAATTATAATGCCTGTAAGATTG